>JACGTJ010021547.1:0-12556 GCA_014858695.1 Chrysomya rufifacies | reverse complement strand
TGGGATCTAAGACGAATATTTTAACATGTTACAAATGGATTGACAAAACCAATATACCTCTAAAGAGGTCCATTTTAAGAGTTTTATGACTCAGAACTTGGGATCTCGAAATTTTCATCCATTTTTCGTTTTACACCTCTTTACAACTTCTGGGTCCCAAAACATGTTAGGATCTTAAACGAACATATTTAACATGTTACAAACGAAAGCAATTTTGTCTACTCTTCTTTTTGTGATGTTGAAAATTTTGAACAATTAAATTTTTTGCTAAACTAATACTGCAAAATGTCTCTACATTTTATTATTTATTAAATACGTCAGAAAATAACTATTTTATACCCATGTTTTTGTTATAGCAATACATTTCTTCTGTCTACAATCTCTTCTTCTTCTTCTTTATTTTTATTTACATACAAATTTTTCATATTTTACTTTTAGTAGCCGCATTGACGCGCTCATGCCATCGATCGTCATCCAACAATTTATTTATTGCTATTACGATTATATAGCACAACAAGTATTATGCGTCAGTAGGAAGTGTGTTAAGTAGTAAGTGGCTGAATGACTGACTGACTGATTGTCTCAACGAATGAGTGAGTAAGTGAATTAGTGAGTGTTGCTAATTAGGAAGCTGCTTAGTGAAAAATAAAAAAACGTGCCAAGAATTCACAATTTTTCCATTATTATGTTTATTAATTTTTAGTTTTTAGTTATGTTTCATTTTTCAATTATTTTATTTAGTATTTACCGATTGTCGCTGTTTAAAATAATAATCATTATACACAGAATATGTTAATCCATTTGTGTTATTAACTAAAAGTATTTGTTTATATTTACGTGTACATATTAAATGTTATACGTGTATTATTTTTATGACCATTTATGATCTAATTTTAATTTTTTAATTTTTTTGTTAAATTCGTTTAAAAGCAATATGGTGCTAATATTAAACTAATGTCAGCAAACTTTGACAAGGTTGTTATAGGTTTATTGACTATTGATATTAATTTAAAATTCACACATAATTTGTTTATTTATTAGTCATAAAATTGACATTTATGCCCTTATTTAGGGGAGAAATAACATCATAAATAGGTGATCGACTAAACATAGTACGTGATTATGAGAAGCAAGTTACTAGAAAAGCTAAATGCTCATTTAGTAAGAAGAGTTTGTGTTTACGTTGTTCCAGTTTTGCAACAAAATAATAACTTTTTAAATGCCTTGAACTTGAGTCCGATATTAGTTAATTGTTGTCTTTTAAATTCTAGATAAAACTACATGAAACATATTTTGTTAAATAAAAATTCTTTCTAATTCTTATTTTATAGAGCTTAACTTTAGTAAGTTGTTGCTTAATAAAGCTGTAGCGGTAGAAAAAGGTCTATCTAATTTAAAATAAAAAAAAGTTTATAACCAAAAGTTCTGGAATTGAAATTTGGCAAAACATTAAACAATTTCGCACTTCAGTTTAATGTGGTTGTTTTAAATATGTTTTCTTACCTAAGGGAATTGAAATTACACAAAGAAAACTAATGAATACAATGATGTCATGAACCCAAAATGATTCCCCTTTCAGCTAAAAGATTAATAATTAAATAAAATGCGAATTGTGAAACCCCTACACCTATTGTAATAATAGAAACACTAAATGACTTAACACTTTTTCAATTTTTAATTAATATTTTTTTTAATAATTAAAAAAGAAAACATTCCATAAAAATTTAACATTTTAAAACATCTTGTTATGTTACATTACATGTTGACTGATAAATTAATCTCCTGTCATACACAAAAAACAGACCCTTTATTTTTTCCTAAAGTATTTAACAAATGCCGTATATTGATAATCAAGAATACTCCTTATGAAAACATGATCTGAAAGCAACTCAGGTAGATCCTAAAATTAAAAACTACAGGCACAAAAGAAACAAGATCTTTGTAAGCAGATGCTGTTAAATGCTCTTTTTTTCTGGTTTCTTAAAGCGCGTGTTAAGCACATGCCAGGCACACTTAACGAATGGTTTATTAAAATAAAGTTTTATTTTCAAACAAAAATAAACAAGAAATAAGAAAAATAAAACATATTATTTCGTAACAAACAAAAGATGAACCAGGAATTTTTTGTTGAAAGCAAAAAATAAAAAGATTGGCATTGAACTTTAAGAGGAATACGAAAAAAAATAACACAGAAATTTGAAGAAAAAAATGATTTAACAAATATTTTGAAAAACGGTAGCTTTATGCTATAGTTTTGTCTATATACATGAATTTTTAAATATGTATGAACAAAACTTAGTGGCTTAAGGCTATACTCGTAAAACAAGGCTTGATGATTACCCAAAAAATTATACAAAAACTAACTAACTCAATACAAAACATCTCAAACATGCCATTAGGTTTTTGTTTTCTTGAGTGAGGCACAGTAAACCAGCAAAGTTAATTAAAATTTTACTTTAACTTATTTCATTGAAAGTTTATTGCTTAATCTTTAATTTAATATACATATAAAAACATAATGTTATTTTTACTGCTTTAATAGATTGCTGTCAGATATTTATTTGTTGATTTTTTTTTTATTTTTTCCAAAAATTTGATTTTTTTGAAAATTAACCAAAATAACATATTTTTAGCAAATATTTCAAAATATTTTGATTAAATTTATTTAAATTTATCTTATAGTTATAATAACAGTTTAATCATATTTTCATATCAGTTATTTTCGTAAAACTTCATATTTTAAGTAAATTTGATGAGAACATTTATTTTTGTAAATTTTATTTAAAAATATTGTAGTTTCTTTTTTGTTTTTTAAAATATAAATTTTATATTTTACTTTTAGTAAATGTTGAAATTTTTTTTAGTTTTCTATAATTTTTTGTAAATTTTTCTCAAAAATTTGAAATTATGCAAACATTTCATTTAAGAAAATTGTTTGAAATACTATTTTAAGTAAATTTATTTCAATTTGCTTTTTTATTACAATTTTATTAAAAGAAAATTTACAATATGTACAATGTACATTTTATAAAATTTGCTATTTATAGTTTTTTAAAAGTAGCAAGTTTTAGTAAATTTTCTTATTCTAGTAAACTTGCAAAAATTAGCAATTTGTTGTAAATTGTTTTAAATTTTATAAAATTTTCTTTCTTTTTTCTTTTTAGTAAATTTATTATTTATAGTTTTTTTTTATTTTCAAAAACTTTCTTTTTTTTAATAAATTAGTATTATTAGAGAATTTGCTATTTTAAATACATTTTATAAAATTTTCTATTTTAGTACATTATATAATATTTGGAATTTATAGTTTTCCTGTTTTTATTAAATGTTTAAATTTACTTTTTTAAGTAAATTTTCAAAAATTTCGTATTTCTAATTCTTGCTATCTTTAGTCTTCTAAAATCTGTCTTTAGTTCATATTCTAAAATTTGCTATTTTTAATTTTTTTTCTAGAAAAATTAGAAGAAATTTTAATATTTTTTTAAAATTTCCTTATTTTTTTAAAGAAAATCTTGCAAAATTTTGGCATTTTTATAAAATTTTGCAAAATTCTCTATTATAAAAAAATCGAAAAAAATTTTACTCTTTTCCGAATTTTGTCAATTATAATTTTCTCAACACACATTTATTTTAATATTTTATAAACCACTGTGCACCCTGTTTTGTTCAATTATCAGTAAAAAATTTGCCAAAAATGAAAAGCTCATAAAAACAAAAAAGTGTTGTGAACAAATCAAAACAAAAGACTTAAGCAACGAACTTCAGACATAAAAACACTTTGCTTTCTTTAAATGATCTTTAAATTATCATCATATGATAATAATGATGTTGCTGATAATTAAGGCTGGCAATATTTTATTCACTTAAGTAAAGTAAGTAAAGGTAAGTTTATGTAAAAGTTTTAATTTTTTTTTGTTTCAATAAAAATTTGCCTGAGGAATTAAAAATATTTAAGTGTGTTTTTTATTTTTTAATTTTAATTGAAATAAGCAAAAAAAGTAGAGCACTTTTTTTTAACCAAACAATAACAAATTTGAATTGTTTATTTAAATGTTGGGAACTTTTTGCATAAACATAATTATTTTTAAAAGGAAATGAATCATGGTCTAGAAATGACGTTTGATATATTTTTTATTTTTTTAATTTTAAATTTGTAATAAGTTTACATAATATATTATTTAAACAATATAACACTTTCTAAGATTGGAAATCCCCTTAATAATTTAATAATAAAATTTTAAAAGAAAATGCCGCTTGTCTGGTACAAGACAAATTCATAAATAATAATCTTATCGTTTAAATACAAAATGACTTTGACACACCTGATATTTAATTTACGAATTTATGTATTCAAAATTATTGTTTTAAAACTTGTTACTTGTTTAAGTAATATTCTTAAATAAACTAAGCTAAACAATATTGTTTTTTAAAACAAATATCGATTATTAAATATTTTAATTTTGTTGTTGTTTTTTTTTAACTAAATTCACATAAAATAGATACAATTTTTAAGTACAAAAAAGAAAACAGACAAATCTACTTAAAGGCTGTAAAAATTTCAAAACATTTCAGTTGTCATTTATAAACGAAAGGTTTAAACATATTTTGAAAATAATTAAGAAAAACGGTTTATAAACAAAAGCCATAAATTTGAAAATGAAAACAATTATTACCATATAATTTCGTTTATATCCTTAATCAATAAAAATAAGTGTACGAAAATAAAATAAAATAAAAAAATACAATAAATTAAAATACTTTATTTCCAAAAGTAAAAAAAAAAATGAAATAAAAATGCCATCACCCCCCTTCACAAGTGAAAAAATAATTAAATTGTTTTTAAAATATCTGTATTTTTCGTAAATCATTTGGTGAATTGTAATTTTATTCACATTATTACACTAAAAATTTTGAACTTTACCTTAATAAATTTGTAAACAAAATAAATTTCATGTGCAACCCAAAATATAAAACAACATCAAAAAAAGTGTTAATTGTTTGCCAAAATATATAAAAACAACAAAAATCTTTGTGTAAGTTTGTCATGTTTTTATTTATTTCTTTCTTTTTTTGTAATTTTTAATTTCGCTAAGTAATGAAAAAATTAAAAAAAAAAACTGGGCGCTTTACTTTAATGACATTTTATTTACATAATATTCAAGAAAATAACAAATAAATAAAATATAAACAAAAATTAAATTTACCTTTAGTTTACAAAACAGTAAACACTTTTCTTTAATCATAATTTTAATTTAACAGATAATTATTAACACGTTAATTAATAACATTTCAACATGACTTCGACTGGATTAAAAAGTTTAAAATAAAAAAATCTGTGTTTAATTTTTATATATGTAACTAATTACTATATATAATTGATATATAAATTAGAGAAAAAATTAATTGTAAATTTGTTTTTTCTTCTGTTAAAAAGTTGAAGAGTAATTCCGATCAAAATTTTTAATTCTTTTGCTTTAACGGATTCATCGAATTGGTCAAGAATTCGAATTTTTTTATATAAACTTTCCTATTTTCTGTAAATATTACAAAAATGTTCAACTATTAGTAAATTTTCGTTATTAACACTATATGAGATGACTAATGACAAGAATGCGTATTTGGGTGTAGTAAATTTTTTTTAATTTAAGTTACAAAGTTCTTATCTTACAAAAACTCAACTTTTAGAATAGTGTTGGTTTTACAATTTAAGAAATAACAATTTTCTTTAGAAAAAAACAATTTTTTATTATACAAATTTAAGAATATTTTAATTGTTTAAACAAATTTACATGTTTAACAATTATTTTTGTAACATAACAAACGGAACAAAACTGGTTTAATATAAACAAATTTAATTCCTATACTTTGATTAAATATTGTATGTAAATACAAGAACAATATAAATTGCCAGAGATTCCAAAATTTTTATTTTATTGTTAGTAAATTACAAACGAAAAGATACAATAAAATAATTGCTAACTAAACAGATTCAAATATCCCCATAAACAATTCTACAGAAATACAGAAAAGTTTACAATAATTACTATAGTTTTCCCAATACTAACTCAAAATAGTTTTCATATTTTCTTTTTATTAATAAAAAAAAAAATTGTTATTTGTTTAAATTTCTAAATCATTTAAGATTATCTGCCAAAAATGTCCACTGTCCACATATTTTTCTTTTTCTTATTGTTTTTGTTTTTTGTGTTATTGTTATTTTGTATTTGAACCGATATCCATATTAAAATTAAATTTGATATGAATTGACGTTTAGTTATTACTCTTATTACTTATACATACATACATGCATACATGTACATAATACATTTTGTTGTTTTTGTAAATTTTTTAAATTGTTTTTGTTTTAATAAAATGCCGCAATTTTAACCAAGCGTTACATGAATTTATTTTATACATTCTTTTTTATTGTATTTTTTTAGAATTTATTAATTTTTGTTGTTATATTATATCTTTTTTCTATTTTTGTATTTGTAAAGTTACCAGAACCACCACCTGTTTACAGTAAAAAATATTGTTTAACATGAAAATGTCAACTGGTTTAATAATGGCAGGCATTTAGTGCTCAATTTATATTTATTTAACAGTTTAAATTGATTTTTTTTCAAGAGTTATCTCAATTTGAGCGAAAAAGAGTTAGATGTTAGAGCAAACATTTTTTTTTAATTATAAGAGAATATTTTATTGAAAAAGAGTGGTATGTTGCAAAAATGCAGAAATTATTTGCATAAGTGTTATTATTATTTAAAATATGTATATGTTTACTATAACATTCTTATTATAATGAATTAATTACAACACCTCTTTTTCTTTAAATTTTAATACAAACATTAAACTGTAACAAACATAAAAAAATAATTCATTTAATTTTTTGTATATTTATCGGCTGGTCAGCTGACGTATAGCGACCACATAACATATATTTCAGAAAAATGTTTGCTTCCTATGATGCCGTTTAGGTCTAACGCATCATTTTTGCTTTCTTATTTAATTTCTTTCGAATTCAAATTCAGCTGGATCACCTATCAATGACCGATACAAAATATATTAAAAACATTCAGACCACAGGATACGCTAGATTACATCGCGTGTCTGTAATATCAAAAAATCGCATTCGCAATTATTGAGCAAAATAATTACAATTCGATAAAACATTAGGACTGAACATATATTGAAAGTCGGTCAAATTTTTATACTTTCAGATAATCCAAAAATAAAATGATTATTTTATATTATGGATGATTATAAACAATAAACATTGCAGAATATTCTACATTGTTAATTTTTGTAATGTGTGAATAAATTGGAAATTTCGTATTTGAAAAATTTCAATATCTACAATTGCAGCTCCTGATTCGAATTATATTATATAAGATCACCCGAAACTTTTTTTTTATTATTGGCACTGTTTTAAGTTTTTTATCATTTTTACTTAAGGTAAATAAAAATAAATTCCACGTATTATTAACCATACAGTTTTATGAGAAAAACTAAAGTTAGATTTTTGTGCGAATTTTAAAATTTTGAATTTTCAGAAAGTACCTAAATAATATATAATTATTTCCCATTCTATATAAACATAATTTCTTAAAAATTACCAAACTATATTTTTTATTTCTGTTATCCTCAAAGGGTGTCAGAGACCTTTAGACTTATCTTTTGTCAGAATAACTAAAACTACAAAATTTAGTTTGAGTCTTTTTTTAGTTTCCTTTGGTTTTATTTCTTAACATCCGAATTACAAAGCGTTCATAACCAATTTCAAAAGAATATGTCTTTATATTAAAAAATTTAAGTATAATTTTACTAATTTAGCAAAAATTGATTAATGTTCACAAGCACAGACACATTCATGAATTATTCGCTGTTTATCTCAGATTCCGGATGTATATTTGTATATGAATTAGGCAAAATGACGGATTTTGGATTAAAATTTGGTACATACATTACTCAACACAGAAAATTTATCTGAGTTCAAAAGTATTTGATAACTACATCCATGTTTAAGAATTTATTGAAATATTAATTAGATTAGTTTTAATCATATTGCATTCATTTACTCACCAATCACCAATAAATTATTCGAAACATATGCTTACCTATAATAAAAAAATATAAATATTAATCATTAATAATCCAGTTATTTTAAATAAAAAATAAATTAAAAAAATGTACTTAAATAATTATTTTAAATTAACTATTGTACTATAAAAGAAAACATGAAAAAACTTTTGTCAATTTATCGCTTATATAATATCCAAAACGCACACATTTGCGTTTTATATATATAAACAAAATTACAGTTAAGTCATTGTTAATAATAAAGAATAATTCTTGAACTACTTTTGCATATAATGGTTGTATATTAATAAATTTTAGACTTAATTTTAACCTTGGTCAGTTACACATCTTTTATGCTCTGTTTATTTTCTTTGAAATAAAAATAAATATATAAAAATTATACAAATTTTTAATTTAAATTCTAAAACAAACAATATTACATTCAATGTTCTGTTGATTGTTACTTTTGAAATATAAACAATAAATAAATATTAATATTTTTATTTTTATATTAAAATAACCAGTAAACACTGGTTTTCTTAACAATAACGATATTTTTTGTTTATTAATTAATCATATGAACTTGAATCTAAGAAGTTTGCAAGTTTAAATTTTAAATTCAAAATCTGTTTTTTTGTTTTTATTTTTTATACACACAAAAGAAATGAAAAACCGAACCAGAGTCAGAAATAGACATAAATAATATAATTTAAAATTTTTGTATAATTATGCATACAATTCATTCAGCAGCCAGTTGTTGATTTTTAACTTCTTTTTATTTTATTTTTTCTAAAATGTATCCCAAGTTATTTATTTTTTTCTTCTTGTTTTATTTGCTTTATTTAATTAATTTTATTTTAACTATTAATATATGTGTGTTAGCTGATTAACTGGCTCGGCTCTATGTTTGTCTATAAGTATCTTTGTGTGGTGTGAATAGTTAGTTGGATGGTTGGCTGACTTGTTTGCTGAATATTATAAATTTTAAATAGATTCAAGAGCCAATGAAAGAGACTTAGAAAGAGAAACACAATTCATAGATAAACGTACATAAAATATTGTATTTAAATTTTATATTCACCACGCGTTTGTTAATGTTAATAAAACATGTTTTATTTTCTTTGATTTTGTTGTTAATATTGATTTAATTTTTATTGATTTGTATAAACACTCTACCTAAATAATGAGGAGCAAATACAATATTTTCAAAATACATGTTAAAGTAAATTCTGTGGTTTTCATTTAAAACCGCGTATATCTAAGCAGGAAATTTTTCAGTTAACCAAAAAATTTGTTTATTATTTATGAGAAAATAAGTCATTAAATTCATTAAAAATAATTTCTGAAAATCTTTCAATTTTAATTTAAAAATTTTGTATATAGTTCAAAACATTATTAAGAGTATTTATAGTTCAACTTCCCTTAAAATTTAACAAAAATTTCCAAAAATTTACTAATGAAAACAAAAATTCTTGAAAAAAAAATGTTGTTAATAAAACAAAATTTTCAGAAATTTTTCTAAAGAAACAAAATTTTAGAATTTTTTCTGAAAAACATTTTCAAAGAACCAAAATTTTTAAAACAATATTTTCAACAAAAATTTCAGAAAATGTTTAAAATTACTGAGTTTTATGCTTCTCGATTTCTTCAATTCTTTTCAGTTAAAGAAATTTTTTTAAATTTTCCTGAAATATCTCAAAATTTTCGAAAATTTTCAAAACACGTTCCAAGGAACCAAATTTTTTAACAAAAATTCTGAAAGGAACAAAAATTTCGGAAAATTTTCAAAGAAGAACAAATTTGAAAATTTCTGAGTTTCATAATAAATTGAGAATATTTATTTCATTTCTGTCAAAATTTTCCTGAAATTTTCAAAAATGTTCAAAACATTTTCCAAAGAACCATTATATCCATATGTTTACAGTTTTCTTAGAATTTCTTCATGGTTGCACTCTAATTCATACAAATTAGTAGTTTTAAGAGACCAGAAAAAATTTAAAATAATATGAAAAGACGTAACTCCAGGCGATAGTCAAAGTTAGAGTTATAGAGTTCTAAATTTACTCATATTCGTTCGGCTATTTTTTGGCGTAATTTTTCTTAAAATACGAGAGTACTTATACTTAGAAAGCAAGTTATAAACAATATAAAAAGACGTAGTTCCAAGCAGTACTTTCTGCTAAATTATGTGATTAAAACTTATTTTTTATATCACAGTTTTCTGTCTGTGAATAAGAACAAGAGCTTTCGCCTATTTTTTTATAATAAGTAGGGTACCTATAATTCGTTTAAAATCTATTTTATTTTTTTTCTAGTATTTTATCAAATAATAGTAGTAGTAAAGTAAAATGCATTATGTTGCCGTTTTTAAATTTATTTATAGGAATTTTGCTAAAAAAAAGCGGAAATAATTTTTATTGAGATACATAAATTTTGTGGAACATTATCTTGCTTAACAATTTGTCTTAATATATCAAATATTGTTGAATTAAAATGTATTTATTTTGTTAGGTATATTTATACAAAAAATAACAATAACAATAACAATAATAAAACTAGCACGTTATAGTGGATTTAAAAGCAATTTGAAAAATGTATGCCATGTCTTTTAAGAACATTATTATTATTATTTTTTTTTTATTCGAAATAAAAAGCTGACTTTTTTAAATTATATTTCATTACTAAACCACTTTTTTGGCAACAATTGTTCATGGCTTTTGTATGTTATAAGTATTAAATTTCAAAACTTCATTGTTCATTAGAAAGTTTTTTTCACGGAATTATTATTCTTAAATACAAAATATTCAATACAATAAGCAGGTGTATACACAAAAAAAACAATTCTTCAAGGTTATTTATTAAGTTGTTTAAAAAAATTTTCAATGAAATTTTTATGTTTGTCTTATAATAATTAATTGTACTAAGTTTAGAAAGAACGTTTATTTATACGGTTTGAATAAAATATAAAATTTAATTTGAACTCTTAATATATTTCACATTAAAAAAATGATATCACATTTAAAGATTTTTATTTTGGCTATAAATAGAAAGACAAATGTTTCTTTTTTTAAATAAATTGTTATAGAAAATATTCTAACAACAATAAGCAAATTAAAGGAATCCTAAACAAATTATTATTATTATTTTTTTTTTTTTTTTTGTCAAAATATTTGCTTAAAATAAAAAATCAATATTTTAACAATTCAACATTAAAAAGTTTACTTTTTCCTACATTTTTATGTAAAATTCAAGTTAAGCTTAATTTTTTTTAACAATTAATAAATTTTTATATTTTTTATTTATAATTAATATAACATTATCTTACCAATGAAGTGATAAAATGATTATTTATAAACAATAATTGATTTTTTTTATTATTTACAACACAAAATTTACATATAAGAATTCACGTTTTCAATAACAGTAATTTTAATTGAACAAAATTTAAAAAAAAATCTCATTAAAATATTTTTTCATAATAATTATTTAACGCTTTTCTTTAAATTCCCCTAATTATTTCCACACCAATTTATGTTCAATTTTAAATAAATGATTTTTTTCCTTATTAATATTCAAAAATAAAATTTCTCTTCTTAACCAATAATTAAAAAAAAAGAAAAATACTTATAATTATAACAATTTGCAAATTTCAGCACAATTATGACTGACAACAATAAAAAATGCACTGAAGAAAAAAAAACGTACAAAAAATTTACTCTCACCTTAAAATAAATGAAACACCAACAAAAAAGAAATAATACATGAAAAAAAACAAAGCAACCTTCAAAGAGAAATATACAAACATTTATAAAAAAGAGCTCTAAAAAAGCTACAGAGTAACTAACTGATATTTAACTTAAGCTTTAACTCACTGTCAAACTAATAGACAAAACTAACAATAACTAAAGACTAAACTAAACAAGTTAACTTGTTGCCAACAACAGCGGTAATAGAGAAATATTATTTTAAATAGCAAAAACAAAAAAAAACTAAATAAACTTAGTCTCTATAGACTAGTCTGGTGTTTATAAGATGTTCAATTTAGTACAACCAGAAAAAAAATCACAAAACCCATATAAACAACCAAACATATAAACATGGTTATAAACTCAGACAAAGCGGAGGCTTTTTAAATAGTCGTTCATCTGTTCATGTCTGTCCGTCCGTATTAATAGCGTCGATATATTGATGTGAGACACAAAACGTTACAACTTTGTTTAACATTTTTATATAAATTGAAATATTACAAATATGTACTATATAAATATAATAGATAAATATTTTATAACATTAATGTTACTTTAAATTTAAATTACTTACAGATTTAACGCACCACACATAAACTCTAAGCTAAAATAAAATATTTAAAGTCACACTGTGCAAATAATTTGACTAA
Organism: Chrysomya rufifacies; assembly: GCA_014858695.1. Classification (NCBI taxonomy): domain Eukaryota; kingdom Metazoa; phylum Arthropoda; class Insecta; order Diptera; family Calliphoridae; genus Chrysomya; species Chrysomya rufifacies. The sequence continues at coordinate 81 of JACGTJ010021547.1, read as the reverse complement.
AAACATTGGAATTTAGAACATTTCCTTACTATAAGTAAGGAAATTAAATACTATAAATGAATTAAAATAAATTTAATTCAT
>JACGTJ010021451.1:0-11098 GCA_014858695.1 Chrysomya rufifacies | reverse complement strand
AGACTATAGTCTGGTCTATAGAATAGACTTTAGTCCAGTCTAAAGAATAGACTTTAGCTCAGTCTAAAGGATGTACTTTAGTCCAGTCTAAAGAATATTCTGGTCTATAGAATAGACTGTATTACGGCCTATGGAAAAAAGTATAGTATGTTCTATAGAATAGGCTATAGTATGGTTTATTTACTATATTTGATTTATTTACCAGACTAGGTTCTATAAACTACCAATAATTTTTAAAAGAAATAATAAAGTTATCAATACATTTAACTATGTTTCATTAAGTTATCGTTAATTTTTCTATAGCAAAACTGATTTATCGCTTATTAACTAGAAAAGCCAAGTTATCGATGATGTTTCTAATAGAATTATCGATTTTCGATAAATTTTCGATAAACTTTCTATAAACAATATTAGGTTATGTTATCTATAACTTTACTCTTGAGAAATTAATTGCCGTTAACTTTTGCGAAGAAAATTTAAGTAAACGATAACTTTTCTATAGAAAAGTTAAGCTATCGATAACTGATCCTTAGAAAATTTAAGTTATAGATCATTTTTCTAAACATAAATTAAGTTATCTATAACTTTTGTAGAAAAAAGTCAGGATATCAATAACCTTTTTCGCTATAACTAAAAAGAAAAGTTAGGCTATCGATAACTTTTATATAGAAAATTTATTGATAATTTTCATATAGAGAAGTTGTTGAAACCTTTTAAGTAGAAAAGTTAAGTTATCGATAACTTTTATATAGAAAAATAAAGTTATCGATAACTTTTCTTTAAAAATGTAATATTATCCTTAAATTTTATATAAAAACGAATTGTTATTGATAATATTTCTGTAAAAACGTAATGTTATCGATATATTTTCTTTAGAAATATTATGTAATTAATAATTTTGTTAGAGCAAAACTAAGTTAACGATGACTTATTTTTAGAAAAGTTTGTTCTTTCAAAAACTATAATAATCGATAACTTTTTACTGATAATGGTTATACATCGATATATTTTCCTATAATAAAAATTTGTGATAGATTTCTTTTCTGTATTTTGTAATTATTAAACATAATTCCAACAATAAATTATCTAAAAATTTGTTTTTCAAAAAATTTTGTTATCCATAATATTTTTTTACGAAAATACTCGAATTAGAAAAGCCTTCAAAACGCGTTCGTGTGTGTTAAAAGGTTAATAACTAAATATATTAATAATACTTTTAAAGTGTTTGTATAAGTATAGAGAGTTTTGAAAAAATTGTTGTCTTTTGTTTCGTTTCAAGAAAATTTAATTTTTAAAATATTTTTTTTTAATAAAATATATAATATAATATTTAGTATTAAATGGTTAAAATTGTATGTTAATAATTCATTTTTTTAGTTTATCAGATAAATTATAGCATATATATAAATATATATAGAATGTAATTGATCCATTAAGTTCGCTTTTAAAAAAATTTGTTTTATGTCTTGTTTTTTTAGTATGCTCAAGTCATTCTTTTTTTTTTTTTGCATTCAAATAATTTTTGTTTTTAATTTTAAGTTAAAAACTTACTTAACATTAGCATTTGTCGAAGGTGTAGCCGATAAAGCCATTTTCGATAAGGTGGCTAAGGAACGTTTTTGAAAGGTTTGATTATTGGTATTATTACCATCATTAGTATCGGAGAAAAGTTTACGGAAGCTATAAACAAACACAAAATAATTAATAACTTAAACATATAAACCGAAAGCATACTTACAATTTACGAATACCAGATTCACTAGATTTCTTCCAGGGAGCATCATCTGGTTCAAAGGGCAAAGGACCTTGAACCGGAGCATCATGTTCAGGAGGTCTAAAATGTAACCAAATCAAAAATTTATTAAAATTTTAAAATTTTGTTTTAAATTTCTACTAAACTTACGTTCCATTATGTTCACCATTATCCTTTTCTTCCTCCCCGCCCTCTGCTCCTACACCATCATCTTCTTCCTCATCTGAACTAGAATCGTTAGCTGTTATTTCGGTAGGTTTTAAAGCTCTTAATTCTTCATTTAAATTTTCAATTGTGGTTAGCAATTCATCACGTTCGTTAATCAGTTCTTTCAATTCACGTGTTGTATAACGTGGACGATTCGGATCGTTAGGATCATCTTCATGTAGCAATGATAGATCCTCATTATCTTTTTCGGCTAGACCTAAACGTTTGCGTAAGCTATTAATTTCGCGACATTGGTCCTGTAATTGTGCCAAAAAGTCAGCACGTTCTTCGCATAAAGTTTTTACTTGTGTCTGTAGCATGGTGCAACGTCGACGTGTATCACGTCCCGAAGATTTTAAACGGTCCATTTGAATGGTCATCTAATTAAAGTTAACATTAAACATTTAGTATTATACACATTAGTTGTATAAGAAAAGCAAGACATATATAACAAATTCCAACTAATTGTTTAATAAACATGACCATAAAAAGTTAGTTTATATCCCTTTTTTCTTTCAACATGTCCTTTTTAATGAAGCTATTAATAACAAAACTTAATGATGCCTTAAATGGAAGAGATTTAACAAGAAAAAACTAAGTAAAGAGAAAATTGAATTTGTAGCGGTTAAATAAAGAAATGATTTAAATCTTGGGCATTAATTCTAAAGCTTTTTAAATGAATAAAGTGGAGTCTATGAAACACGCAGTGGTCATTTCAAAAAAGTTATTAAACGAAAAAAAAAAATAAAAGCTATTCTGCTGGAAAAACGACTATAAACGAGTTAGAATGCTATATTCGACAATGGCGAATCTTAAATACCCTTCACCTAATACGTATTTTTTGTACATCTACACACTTCATCAGCATTCATGGAAAAAATTTCAAAAAAATTAAATTTGAGAAAAATTCGTACTATCAATTTTAAGAGAAAATGCGACCTTATTGAGTACGACCACCAAATATGCGATAAGTTCAACAATAACATTTTTACGATTTTTTACAAAAATTTCCTTTTTTACTTAATTAAGCTCTGCCGTATATGCTAGTTCCAAACAAAATAATTAAGATACCAAAAATTACAACTTAGCTTTTAAAAAATACTATAATAATCGTCTTAGGCCGCTGAAATTTGTTTAATAAATTTAAAAATTCAAACCGAAATTAATTCAGCAATAATGAATTACTGTTCAGCCGTTGAAAAAAATCTTTAATATAAACAATTCAGCAAAATAACTACTAATTCACCAATTAAAAAATATCCTTAAAAAATAAAAAGTTATTTGGCTGGAGAAACAATTCAGCTACTAAAAATCATATCCAGCTTCTTTCTACAATAATCGTATTCTACTTTAAAAATGTAAAAGTTTTCTTAAATTTTCTTATTTACATTATACAAATTGTTCACTTACATGCTCAATTTCCGTATATTTACTCTGCAACTCTCTTTCCTTCTCCTTCAATTCATCTCGTTGCCTATAAATCTGCTCCTTAAGTCTTTGCAAAACTTGTGTATCACTCAAAGCACTATGCAGTTCATTGTTCGTTATGCTAATAATACTCTCCGTTAAACTGGCCCCTAAACCAGACGACTGAGCCGAGGCCGATTGTAAATCCTGAGTTTGTTTGACCAGACGTTTATTTTCCTCCTGCAAAGAGGAAACCAAATCGGCCAAATCATTCGTTTCTGTACGCCATTGTTCCTCTATCATTTCCAATTCCCTTTCAAAGCGTCGCCTAAATTCGGCCTTTTCCGATTTCTCACTTTCCAGTTGAGCAATTTTATCCCTTAACTCCTGTATGGTAGCATTTTCTCGCTCATTCTTAGTGGCCAAAGCCTCCAATAATTCAAGGGTATTAATAATTTTGGGCATTAGGCCAGTAGCAGCCTCAGTGCCAAAACGATCTATAATCTTTTCATATTCCTTGCCAATATCGGAGGCCAAGTCATAAACATCTACCACACCAATATCATCTATAGCATCCAACACCATTTCGCCCATTTCATTGAAATGAAAACCTGGCATACGGGTGGTTTGTTTTATAGTATGATCTAATCAACAGACCACTTTACAATATAAAATTCCCCCTTTCCTTTCTCTTTTTTTACTTATTTAGCTGCTGCTGCTGTTTGATATTGAAGATGATGATACGACCTTTAGGTGGTTAAGGTTTTTTCTGCTTTTATTTTCGTTGTTGCTGTTGTTTTTTTGTTTATGGACAATCAATTGATATTATAGTTATAATTTATTTAACACTTTTATATTTAGTATCTAAACACTGTATCACAAATTTAGTTCCCTCCCTATTTTCTCGTTTATTATACGTTTCGACGACGTACAATATAATTTTATGGCAGGTGCCTGTATATGTAATAAACGACTCCTACACAGCTTATTTTTGTGTATAACGATAACGAGGAAAAATAAGAAAAACTATACAACTTTTTTCTTTTTGCAAAATTCTGCCTGCTACTTGTTCTTATAACACCAGCAGACACTCACACACACTTGACTTCCTTTCTTAAAGAAAAGAATTTTTCACTTCAATTTTTATTTTGTTTTAATAGATAATTTTATAATTTGGCTTTATTAAAAAATTGACGGTTTTTTAAAGGTTGGATTTGTTGAGAGAGCACCTTTTTTATGCATTTAAGTTAAAACTATTAATAAAAGTAAAATTTTTGCACAATTTGTAAATTTTTCAGCTTTTTTGACACAAGCGTTGCAAAGAAAATTATAATAATGATTAATGCAGAATTGGCATTTAAAGAGCAGGTAATGAGAGACGAAGTGAAAAACTAACAAGAGAAAACAAAAGAAGAGAGTGACAAACCAAACAGATGTTAAAAAATACGCAAAAACAGAAAGTGTGCTAATATAGCGTTAAAAAGCACTAATTAAAAAACGCACATATTTATATAAGTGGCAACTCAAAATTATAAATGTTTAAAAAGGTAAAGAAATAAGCGTGTCGTTTCATAAATCGGATATAATTCTTCGAAAATGCCCACAAATCTTCATTGTTTTGTAATTGATAGAAAAATTGTGCAAATTACTAACTAGTGTTCTTTTCCGCTCCCCGGATATCGGGATAGGAACTTTTCTGAAAATTTATAAAACTGCGTTTAAGGTTTTGTTTGGTATTTTCGGAAATTTTTCATAAAACTTTTGAAAATTTTAATTTTTATGTAAATTTCCTAAAATTTTAATTTTTTAACAAAGCTTTTTTAAAATATTGACTGATTTGGAAATTTTTTGAAATTTCTTTAGAAAACGTTTGAAATATTTTATACCGACTAGTATTTCAAGCGAAATTTTATTATTCTAATATTTCGATAATTTCTTGGTAAATGTCATTTATAAGATGAAAAATATCTGGAGCAAATGTTTAAATGTTTTCGATTTTATCAGCAATTATATACAATTTTCCGGCTCTATGATGTTTACAGCGATTTTTAAGATTGTAATGGAATAATGGAAATGTCAATCATAGTTACAAATTGTCACATATAATTACGAACACGTCTCCCTTTTGGGAAATTCTTCCAAGCATAGAAGAACACGGAGAAGTTACAAAGCCACGTCAAAACTGTGAGAATCATATGTGTTCTAAATTTTCCACGAAAAAGATAGTTATATTAACACACACTGAGTTAAAGTAATGCACTATATGTACATATGTATACGTTGTTCTTTTAAGAAAATAGATAACCAAAACAAAATAAAAGAAAGAAAAACAAATAAAAGCAAGAATTAAGGTTTCAATTAACAATGTTAACTGTTATATATATTTTGGTAAAAAAGTCTTATAAAAATAATAAAACATATATATTTATGTTAAGTAAATATTTAGTTTTACTAAATGTTATATTTTTTATTATGAGTGAAACCAATTTATTCTACGTGTTTCATGTTAGTTTTGCAAGATTAATATACACTTAGCCACAATATTTTACATACAGTTGATTATTTGAAAAAAGGGATTGTGGGTAATTTTAGAAATTAGATTTAATTTATATGCGACAAGGAAGCAAAGCTTTCGTAATTTAGACTATATGGAAGACGATTAGAACTTAATATTCTTAATATTTTAGATATTCTTGATATATGTACAAGATTTTTTGGAACACTGCACATTACAGTGTCAAGAAGAAAACAATAATGCATCCAAACAACACACCACAATTCAGTGGGCCTAAACTTTATGGTTTGTAATTAATTGTAAAGAATTGAAATTCGATTTACATTTCATAATATTATAGTTACATAAAAACATTGAAAATAATATTAGAAAATATGGAGGCAAAAATAGGAATTTCATTATATAAAGCAGGATACAAATTCCAAGGCAAAATCCATATAAAATAATTACTATAATTTTCGATTTTAACATTTTAGTGTAAATTTTTAAGAAAAAATGGGATTTTCGAAAAAAATAAAATAAAAGCGTTATAAAATTTAAAATTATACAAATTGCAATTAAATTTAAATTGCACAGTTCATATTAAAAAATAATAATAATTCAATGATAAAAGCTGTTTCTTTTTTCCTTTTGATTTGTTTTTTCAATTCAGATTCACAAATATTTAGTGTTTGTAAAAATTTCAAAGACAACATTCTTAGTTTATTAAAATACGCTGTTTAAATAAATTTAATTTATAAACAAATACAATTTTCATTCATAATTTTTTGTTTTTTTAACGGTCATTAAATTTTTAATTTCCCTCTTTAATAAATTTCTATGTACGAAAACTACTAAAAATTTCATCTCTGTAATGTTTTTGTGTGTTAAATAATTAACACGATAAATTGACATGTTTCTCTTTTTTCTTTTTTCAATTACAATTCAAATATTTGCTTGAGTCTAGTATATTAATTGCAACGTTGATTTTCTTTTAATTTTGATGACGTATGTAAATTTTTGCAACTAAGTGTTTGCTGTAATTACGTCTAATAAATTAGAATGAAGCGAGCAAAACAAAAACAACAACTATAGAGTAATTAGAATGAAAGAGAAAATGTTCACTGTAGTTATCTCCCCTTTATGTGTCACTACTGTGTATATACAGTTTTTTCCAATTTTTCTTTGTTGGATTCTTTTTATCAATAAATTTAAGGAGATATTGCAGAAAATATTTTAACATTTCCAATAATAAATTAAGAATTATTTAAAGAAAAAAGTAAACATTTAGATATAGTAATAATGGGTTTGACTATTTCTAGTTTATTAACTCGACTTTTTGGTAAAAAACAAATGCGCATTTTAATGGGTGAGTCTGAGTTAAATTTCTTTTTTTTTACAGTTCTAAGTTGTCGTTTTCGGGGAAGGTGTAATAATGATGATACATACATTTATACATATGTACATATTTAACAAGAGATTAAAATAACTAGATATTTTTCTATTTATTTATTTTTAAGAAATTTTTCCATATTAATTAAAAAATCGACTTTATTTTAATTATTTTTTAGTTGGCTTAGATGCTGCTGGCAAAACAACCATTCTATACAAATTAAAGTTGGGCGAAGTTGTTACCACTATTCCGACAATTGGTTTTAATGTTGAAAGTGTTGAATACAAAAATATCTGCTTCACTGTATGGGATGTTGGTGGACAGGATAAAATTCGTCCTTTGTGGAGACACTACTTTCAAAACACTCAAGGTCTAATATTTGTTGTAGACTCCAATGATAGAGATCGGATAACTGAAGCTGAGAAAGAATTACAAAATATGGTAAGTTAACCTAGTAGTTAACAGTACAATTTGGTAAATTTTTGAAGCTATAACATTATCTTAATGAAATTTACCATTGGCCGAGAAAAGGAATTTTCGATTCGAAAATTACTTAAAACGATTCATTATAAAATATTTTCAGACAAATTTCCTTTTTAATTAAAAATATTTGAGAATAGAAATTTTGTGTTTTAATTGTTCAAAGTTAGGAATTTATTTAAAATAAGATGTTATATTATAATTTAGGAATGTGTTCTGTATCTCTAAGTTCAAACATTAGGTTTATTTTTACAGGTATTATATTTCTAACTAAATAATTTAAACTTCTTTTTATGATAAGAAGACTGCTTTGTATGTACTTTTGATAAACGTGGGCGTGAAATTCATTGTCATCTTAAGATATTTAATTTCAATTTTGAATGTCACAGAATTACTTATAAAAAGCGTATTATTGTCTATAACTCTTCTTATGTTTAGCAAATTTTTATTAAATATATATATCAATTGAAAGCTTAAAAACAGATGTATTAAATTGATTTCTTTTTTTTAATTTTAGTTACAAGAGGACGAATTAAGAGATGCTGTATTATTAGTATTTGCAAACAAACAAGATTTACCAAATGCAATGACCGCTGCGGAACTAACTGAAAAATTGCATCTAAATCAGTTACGTAATCGTCACGTAAGTACAAATTAATTCTATTTTTATTAATTTAATTATATTTTTTAAACCAGAAGAATCAACGTATAAATTTATCTTTTCTTTCTAATAAATTTGTTTCCTTTTTATTTCTAGTGGTACATACAAGCAACTTGTGCAACACAAGGAAATGGTTTATACGAAGGATTAGATTGGTTATCTGCAGAGCTTGCAAAAAAATAATAGATTATATTTAAAGAAATTAATAAATCAAAAATATATTTTTATTGTATGCATAACTATATATTTCATATAAAATTGTATTATTTACTTTGTATTTTCTAACTCGTAAGTAATTAATAATTTTTAAAATTTAACTTTAACATCTAACTAATCACTGGTGTTTTTACTTTATATTTAGCAAAGTTTCCTAAAATCTATACAACTACTTTGTTATGTTTGATTTTTAACTATTTCAAACTTTTGAATTATTTTAAACTTCATTCAAGTTTTTCTAAAAATACTGTCTTGTTCTATGAAATATAATTTCCTTATTAGTGGCAATTCGGGGAGGATTTTTTTTTTTCATAATTTTTATATATTGATATAGATATGGGGAAGGAGGTTTACAAGCTTTGCTTCCGTACTCTACTCTAGTGCATGAGGAATTACTATTTTACTGAAAACTGTAACATATATGAATTTGACATTAGTTCATGCAACTTTGTGTAGTTTGAATAAATTCTGGGAAATAATGAAGCAGAGGGTTTTTATTTAAAATTTTTTATTCTGCATCTCCTTTTTATTTTAGCTTTAACTATTTTAGACTTTAACTTCGCTTCTAAGGGAGTTGATGAATTTTCTATCAAAAATAATATGATTAACTTGTCAGCTTTAAATATGTCAAATTTCATATAAAACTCTCTATCCGATCAAAAGTTTCAGATTTATTTACAAAAATGCAGTATTCTAACACACTATGCAATGTATTTGTAAAATATTTTTTTAGAAATAACCAGTTATTCCCATTTTCTACAAGAATCTATCAATCTGGCATCCTGCAAAAATATAGTGCAAAAAACCTTAAAAATGTCATATTAAAATTCCATTTAAACAATAATTTAAAATGGCATAAAAAATATTTTTTACAAAGAAATTATTAAAAAAAATAAACTTTTATTGACATTTGTTTAAATATCGTTTTAAAATGTTGACTCATACCAAATGTTTTCTTTTTTATGGTAAACAAACTCTTGCTTGTCTATTTAAGTACTTTTTCCTATAACTACTACTTTTAACAACTATGTATTCTAATTAACAAAAAAAAGCAACATTTATTTTTTCGTATAATTATATTGCAATAGTGCATAATTTCTTTAAATAAATTGTTATCTATCACAAATAATTAAAATATTTAGACAAAGAATTAAACAATAATATATAATTTTCTTAATAGAAATAAAATATGATAAAAAAACTAAAAGGTTTTCGCTAAAAAACTATAGAAAACCAACAGTTGTGTTGTTTAAAGAAAAGAAAAAAATAACAAAATTGTATGGATATGTGAACAAATGAAATAAAGACCCCTGCTAAGCAACTCCCCTTAAAAAATACAAAAAACTAGCTGCCAAAATATTTAACGCTAAATTATAATCATACATTATTATTAGTCATTTCTTCAATAATACTAAATATCATCAAAAAAATATTGGTGTTTCATATATAAACATTAAATGTTTAAAATCGATAATAAATTGGATGGCCCCTCAGCCATTATGGAGCCTTGCGATTCTATGACCTTCTACAAGGTAAGCTTAGTTTTCAACATTACAACTTAGTAATTGTTAGTTTTTGTTACAATTAAGTTTAAGTTACAAAAAAATTTTGGAATGTTTAAGAGTGTGTGTGTGTGTGTGATTTCTATTACATATTTATTAGTTTATAACAATTCGATTTTATTTGTTTAAAATTGCGTTTTATTATTAGTTTTATATACATTTTTTTAAATATTTGCACATGTGTGTATGTTGCTAGTATGTATTGTTTTGTTGTTCTTTGTGCTATGGACACACACCACAGTGGTATAATATAAAATTGATAAGCTTTACTTATTTCCTACGTAAATTGTTTATAGTTTGTTATTTATTGTCTATAATATTATAAGAAAGATTGAAGGCATATTTTTCTTATCGCTTTAGTTTTAAGGATAGGGGCGTGTCTTGAATTTTTTTTCGTAAAAAATGCAATTTTCTCAACTTATAATCTGTCTGTAGTTAATTCTTTTGTCCAGATTCTAATCGGGCAGCAGTATTTCTAAGAATTATAGTATTGCTATATAGAGTCTAGTCGGAATTTAAGTTTTGTCAATCGTTTGAACTAAAGGCAATTCTAAAGTTTGCAATGTTACTTTTATAGGCAAAACGTTCTCAATTATGGAGTGATCTATAAGCATTGTTTATATATTATTTGATAAATTTAGTTGGTGTATGGACAATAGCCATACTATTATTTATCTTCTGCACTTTATGTTATTGTTTATAAGATTGTCGAACCTATATAGAAAATCCTTAGTATAGTGGTCACTCTATATACTGAGCTATTCGTTGTCTTTCAAATTATTCTATAGACTGCATTATAGTTTGACAATATTTTAGAACTAAATTGGAACAGAACTAGAACTGAACAATAAATGAGCTAGAGCTTAACTAAAGCTGAACCAGAATTGAACTATAACTAAACAGAACAAGAACTGAATTAAAACTT
>JACGTJ010021413.1:0-11514 GCA_014858695.1 Chrysomya rufifacies | reverse complement strand
ATACATGTTGGGGTCTTAGGCGAATATTTTAACATATTACAGACGGAATAATGAACCCAATATATCATTTTTTGATGTGGGCATAATAATATAAATTAAATGAGTAAAACTTTGTCTTCATAGCTCCTCTGATAAGATTTTTTTCATGCTTTTAAACAGACAGACAGTCAAACAGGCAGACAGACTCAAATCGCTAAATCGTCCTGAATCTTACAAGGACATAATAAACATATATATGTTGTGATCTATGAGGAATATTTTATCATGTTACAAATGGAAATATAGCCCCATTATTTACATTCACACTAAATTTGACTTGAATCTATTCGACAATAAAATTTTCTAAAAAAAATTAGGATATGGAATCAAATTTCAAATAATTTTTAAGAAATATTCACACAAATAACATTTAGCTTAAATCTGTAATAAATTTTAATTTTTAAGTAAATATTGCACACTAGCGAGAGTTCCCAGAATCTTTGGAAATATCAGGGAAATGGAAAACAGTAGGAAATCAAAAACATTACTTCAAACTCATAATTTACTAGAATATTTCAAATATATGAAATATAAACATTTCGAATTTATGGTAAATACGTTTTAGCTCCCTAAATGAATTATCATTGCTCATATATATTCATATGTAATGAAACTGTTACTGTTAACACCCAATAAAATTTCGAAAATACAAATGTTAAAAAAATTCTCCTATTATTTGTATAGGGAACACTCAAAAGAAAAACTATTACTCATATGACCCCCTACATTATGAGTAAAAGATTAATGAGTATAAACTCTTTCTGTTTAAAATTTACTAAAACACTATTTAAAACTCAACTCAGAACCTATGGCAATATGAGTTGAGTACAAGAAAATTTCAATTTAAAACGATAACGAATGTTCATAACAAACGAAAGAAAAACTGTAGTATACACAAATGGGCATTGTGCCAAGTAGGAGAATAATAAATACAAACACACACACACATATATATATTTATACTTATGAGTATTTGTTAGATAATATAGTGTATTCTTTTGCTCCTACCAGATCGTTTATATGGTTGGACGAATTCAACTTAATGACGAAGTTTAATAAACATTAAAACGAATAAAACAATAACAATAACAGTTGTTGTTAAAGAGATGAAAATACAATTTATTTTATTTGTGTATTTCATTTGCCATTAGAGTGTTAAACGAAACAAGCCCCTAAAAGTAGGCTTTAGATATGTAAAAGAAATTTTACTGTTTTCATTGTATTTTGTTTAGTAAGTAAAACAAAAACAATATTTAGTTTTAATGGAGCATATATTTTGAGTAGATTTTGTTTTGTCATTTTAGTATATAACTCAATGTAAAATAATCATCATTATAATGATAATGAAGACGATTATGATGTTGTAGGAGTCTAATGAGAATAAGTTTGCTTTTTAAGAGAATTTTTGTTGAAAATAGCATTTTTTTTTTTTGTAAAAATGTAGAACACTTTAGAGAAGAGTATATAGTTTTCGTAACAACATCACATGGTTTATGAAGAATTAAGCTAGCTGGTGTTTAAAAACAACCAGCAAACATTTCTTAGTAGCAGAAGGAAATTAAGTTTTAAACAAAATCTTTTATATAGTGATTTTTTTTTCGCAAATAGAGTATTTACTATGTTTGAAAATGTTTGTTGGTTTTTAGCTGCTGCTAACTCATACAATTCGTGTTTATTTTCTTAAAATTTTTGTTGTTTTCGTGTTGTTACATTTTCGTAATAACGTTCTCCGAAAAAGCAATTTATTGAATTTTAGCATGAAAACGAGAAAAACCGATGTTGTTTGTAAACTGCTGCCAAAGCTACTGATTTGTTTTTGTTGTGTGGCTTTTTTTTTTTTGCTATATTTGTTTTTACATTATTTCATTTTTTGTTTTTGCTGTAAGAAGAAAAAAAAAACAAGAAAAACAAAATTTTTCTGTTTTTATTATTCAATTTTGTCCCTTTAAAATATATATATATTTTTTATATGGCAACGTTGTTTTACTCTTAATATTTTTGTTGCTGTTGTTGTTGTTGTTGTTGTTGCTATTGTACGACAATGTGTTTCACTAAAAGTCGGCTATATATGCTTTTATAAAATAACCAAACTAGTAGTGTGCCACAGAAGAGTGCAAACGTAGCACAGAAACACAGTTAAAAAGAAGACAAGTTAGCAAAACGTTGTAACATATACGAAAATCTATCTATATATATACATATATATATGTATATATTTTTGTAATCAACATCATCAGTCAACGTATATACAGCAGTTGAAGAAAAAAAAAACATATAGAATACAAATTCTTTTAAAATCTAAAAAATAGAGTAAAAACTACATTGAAAAACAAAATACGTTAAAAAATAGAAGTAAATTAAAACGAGTTTATGTTGTTGTGTTAGTTTAAATTAAAAAAAAAAATCACTAAAAAATAAAAAACAAATTGTTTTAACAAAAAAGCTGTGTAATGAATTGTTGAGTAGAGTTTTGCCATCAGAAAATAAAGTGAGTGTTAAAAAAAAAACTAACAACAAAATGTTTATACATCTAAAACTAGAAGTTGTAAGAATTTATAAATATATATAGTTCTATATATATATATCACACAAAAGAGAGCCAGTTTTTTTTCTGTTAAAGCCGACATTCTTTTGTCCAAAACATCAAACTGGCAAGTTTTTCTTGCAGATTTCTATAGAAAACTAAAATTATTTTCATCTTGTTGTTAAAACTTTATTTTATTACTTTAAAGAGCTAAGTTGATTTTCTCATTTCCGTTTTAAAGAAATCTTTAAAAGGCAAAAGAAAAACAAAAATGTTATACAAAAAATTTTTCCCACAAACTTTATGTAATCAATGTTTTTTCAATTTATTATTTCAAAGTCTTTTTTATAACAAAAAAATAAGAAAAATAAGAAAAAGAATCAATTAAAATTTTCCCATTTAATTGTTAGTCTGTTCCTTCACATTGCAATTGTTCTTAACAGTAATTGAAATATATTCGGCTATACTGAATCTTTTATTCCCTACACTTAAGTTGGCTAACACTAAAAATATCCTCCAAAAATAGCCTATTCCATTACCCGTTCCAGATGTTCGAATCTGATAAAATGTTAAATCGAAAAATCCTCCAAAAATCCATATAATTTTTAGTGAAACAATGAAATCTCTATCTTTTATCACGGCTTCACAAATCCAAAACAAAGATTTATGGTAATGTGGTGCGTATGTTTGTGTGGTTTTTATTAGTAAAACAAAAACAACTATTATGAATAAAATTAAATTTAATAGTTTTTTGACAATAACTCGACTGTTTATTAATCGATTTAAAAAATTTAAAAAACCAAAATTTTATAAAAAAAAATCATACTATCGATTTATGGAGGATCCAAGTCCGTAGTATGTATAGAAATAGTCGAAATATTTAAAAATATTAAAAAATAACGTTTATTTGAAGATATCTCCGCCATTTATAAATGACTTCTGGCGAATTTAAATTGCAAAATTCTCACGACTCTAAGGAATGATTTGATATACATATTGTATAGCTTTACAGACGGGAGACTTCACAAACGATATACCAAACGACCTACGGACGGACGGACGGACATGCATATTTAGCCTTTTTTGAACCCATTATGGGGTCTCAGATCAAAAATGTAGAAATTACAAACAGAATGAAAAACTTATATATAACCTTTCACTATAAGTGAAGGGTATAATGAAATAGCTTAATTTAACAACGTGACCTTTTTTTCTGTGGAAAACTAATTATAGGCTTTTTTTTTTTGTAAGCCAAAAGCAATTTTATGTTATTACGCGTGTGTTTTAATTTTTGTGGCAAAATGGTTTTTCTTTTAAATGCCTTTCGCAGTACTTAAAAGTTTTAGACAATTTCCTCTGCTTTCCTCTAAGATCTAGGTAATTTTTTATCATTGAGTTTTCAATTTCAACTTCTACATACAAAACACTTTAAGTCGCACTAATGATTAATTTTGTTGTTCCCAATTGGTAGCAAAAACAATTTCTATTAAAAAGCTGCAGAATGTCCTTTCTGCTATCATCCGTTAAGCTTATTGTTCATTATGGAAGAGAAGCTTAGAAACTATAAATGTATAAATTTTACAGAATCAAACTATATCTTGCCTTATTAGCAGTTTGGTTTCACAGAGGAACAGTACATAGTTTAGTCTTTAAACATAATGTATTGGAAATCTTGTGACCAAAATTATTTGAAATTGTTAAATCTATGTTACATAATAGACTCCTTTATAAAATATGCAAAAATTTGATAAAGATTTTGTGTTCAGCATTACCGTTGAGCTAAATTAGTAGAGCAAATACCCATTTCCCATCGGACTTCCTTAAAACTTTGCTACTATTTTTGGTTTTTGATTAGAATGTTATTTCTAATAATCGACAAAATTTCTTAATCTTAATTCTCAAATATATGAAGTAAAATTAATGTCCTTCGTGTTTATAAATGACAAATTCAAAAAATTTTTAAAAATCTCGAAACTAAGATTCTTCAAATTGAAAACATAGTTTGAGTGATTAAGACTTTTCGAAACACAGACTTTGGATACATGAAATTCGCTAAATTTGTTGATTAATTTCACAGTTTATTTTTCGTTTAATTTGAAACATTTGATAAGTCTAAAGTGGCCGACCATCACTAACGTGGAGAATGAAGTCGAACAATCTCGTAGAAGCTAAGTGCAAATAAAAACCATCGCCCAAAATAGACCGGAATGGTGCATATTTGTTGAGTTCTTATGTTCCTTATAGGAACGAAGGGATCGTATATATAATTCCTTTTAAATAGTGTCACTTTACTATAAAATCTCCTACTTGGTGGGACTATTTTTCTTTAAATCCTCTTTTTATGGGCCTTTTTTTTGTAACTCTTTTTGACAATTTCTTTTTTTTTTGCGGTATCGCTGTTTTACTTAATCTTTTGTAAATTAGAATAAGATTTATAGTTGGTGCTGTCGCAAGGACATATGTTCTATTCATAAATATCCTGGAAAAAGGATGTTTTTTACCGGTAACGCTGTTTGGGTTAATATTTTGAAAATTATATCAAAAATTATAGTTTATACTGTCACAAGTACATCAAAAATGTAAAATACATGTGTTCTATTTGTGAATATCCTGGAATATATATTTTTTATAGAAACTTGTCCTAGATTTAAATGTGATTCAAAATTACACAAATATTTGATAAATTTCTTATCAAATTCTTACTTTAGTTTAAAGCATAAATTTAGTGCAACGCAGCGTAATCAATCTTAAAATCTCTTTAAAATAAAACAAATATTTTGTATGGAAAATTTGTTGTATTACAAGTTGATTATGATTTAAATTTCAAAAACCATTATTTGATTTGCTTGTAATACATAATTATTTTTTTTCCTTGTAAATGATTTGTATGTATGCCTCCATATTTAATTAATAAATCAATATATGTAATATATAGTGTTCGTATTAATAAACGTCAGAATTGTTGAAAAGAAATAATAGTGATTAATTATGAAGTTTGTATATAACAACATGGTTTTTTTATACTTATTTTATATAAAAATAACAAAAATTGTTATCTTGTTTTATTGTAGCCTTCACTTAGTGTGATAGGGTATATATATTAGTTTGTCATTACGTTTGTAACTTCTACATTATTCATTTGAAAACTGATAATGTAAATATATTCTCTTAATTGTGGGTTCAAAAAAATCGAAATATAAGTGTTCATTATTTGGTATGTCATATAAAGTTGTACAATATGTATATAGATCATAAAGTTGTACAATATGTATATCAAATTATTCCTTAGGGTGGCGAATATTTTGCTATTTAAATTCGGCTTAATCCATTTATAAATGTCCTAGATATCATCAAAATCTGTTATTTTTAATTATATCACAATTTTTTTGATAAATGCTGTATGTTCTGGGGACTTGAATTTCTCAAATTACTTAATAAATAGTTCAGTTATAGTAAAAAAAAACTATTGTTGTTTTGCTAATAAAAAACACACAAACAAACACACTACATTACCCTAAATCTTTGATTTGGATTTGTGGAAGATTTTATTGTTTCACTGAAATTTTTTATTTGATTTTTGAAGGATTTTTCGGTTCAACATTTTACCGGGTTGGGCAATCTGTAATAGGGATAGGAATAACTGATTTCTCATAGCATATTTAGAAGCCGTACTCCAAAAGTTCGAATTTTTTCTATAAATGCATAACATGAATATTTCTTTTATTTAAAATTTTTGGAATTTATGAAATCTATCAGTCTTTAACAGAGTTATTGTGAATAAAAAACTTTAAATTTGAATAAAAATTGTTTTCGTTTAGCTAATAATATCCACACACACACACCATCTGCGTTTAAATTTTTGTTTTCAATTTGCAAAACCATTATAAAAGATAGATTTTCTTTATATTAGCCAACTCAAGTGAAGGGTATATAAGATACTGTTCATACTTGTTTTTTCTTTTTTAATTTACACATAGATTGCAAATGAGAAAAATTATGGTTTTACTTATGTATCTGTAATTTATCGTCAATATCTTTTGTATTGTATGCACAGTTGTAGATTCTTTAATTTGCTATTTATTGTTATTATATAAAAAGTGATTTAAAATGGTTATAACATACGATTTATTTAAAGCTATTTATTGACTTAAATTTTTAAGGTTTTAGAACGGTCAAATTTCCATGAAATTTGCTTTATTTTCTGTTCAATATGAACTTCTAAATTTTCATTTTCGTAGTTAGCAGCATTTTCTCGTGGTTTTATTTGAATTATTTGTATGTTATAGCTGACATTTAAAATAGATGGAGAGACGTTTGTGCGAATGTATGTAACGTAGATAAAGAATGTCCAAATACTATTCTTTAAGTATCCCGGTTGGCTTAGAATTACTTTCTAAGTCGATTTGAACCAAGTCCTTTCGTCCGTACGTCTGTCCGGCTAGTTGGCTGGCTGTTCAGGTTAACCATTTAAGTAAAATACCGGTCGCAGTTTTTAAGCATTCGCCTTTTCAAATTTTACACAGATTATTATCTTGAATCAAAGACAAATTTATTCAAGATTTTGATAATTACCTCTCATATCCACCATATAAATATCCTCCCCGAATTGGGAATGGCTATAACTCTCTTTAATATGCGCATAATTCATTGAATTTCTTGAACCCTTCGGTAGATCTAAACTTATGTACCAAATTTGCAATCATTGTATTAATTCACTTAGACCCCATACAAACGTTCTGTCAATATGAGGTGTTTACAGCATCAAATGCTAAAATATGTAGAAAAGGTCACAGTTTATAGAAATTATATTGTAATTTGTATCATAGCCTCCATAGAAATGTCCTTCCAAAATGGAGATTAAACCCTACAACTCTATTATTATTATTTAGAATGTAGTATACATAACTTTTCTGCAGATTTACAATAGTATATCAAATTATTATTTCAATCGATCCATTACTTCACCTAGACCCTATGCAAATGTTCTCACGAAATTATCATTTTGAGCATTAACATTTATATACCCATGTATATTACTCGAATCGGTAAAATGTTTTACAAAATAATCTGTCCTTATATGGTGTAGGGTATCTTATAATCGGGCTTGACTGTTGTTTGTTTTACAGATTCGTTTATATTTCATTGCCTTGTCGATTGCAATTTTAACGTATGATTAATATTTTCATATGTTAAATTAATCATAAATATAAAGTATACGCCTGAGATGTTCACTGAAACAATAACACAGAATTAAAGAGGAAAATTAAAGCAGGAATATTGTAACAGAAATATAAAATTTATGCAAACTGTTCGAAATAAAATAAATTGTATAAATAAGATTTTAATTTCGACCAAAATTGAAATATAGATTAACATCCATACGAAACTTATAAAACAATTTAGAGTAATGGAAAGAAGAGAAAATTCATCTTTCTACATAACAGTTTTGAATAAGCTTTTGCTCAGTATAGTCTTTAACAATTTCATGGATAATTCTAATATATAGATCTCAATTTGAAATGGAAAATAAATCTTGAATAGCAGAACAGATCGAATATGGATTAATTAGAAATTTTGACTCTTATCAATTAAAAAACTTTAGTAGGGGACATTATAAAGCTAACATTTTTATTACAAAAGATATATACAAGATCTATTAAAGTTTCTACTGAACTAGTTATGTGTGTTGAAAATTCTTAAGAAAATCGACTATCGATTGTCCTGTAAAATAAATACAGATGAGACAATATTTCCACACAACATGACCATAAGTTGAAGATTTTATATTTATCATTAATTCTAGTTGGGATTTTTTTGAACTGCAATTGTAAGTTTTAGTTGCGCTTTTATCAAATTATGCAACCTTTGAATTTAGAGAATTTTTGTGTCCAAATTATTTATAACCATCATTCCAATAAAAATATGGGGTTTGGATCATAACCTTATTAACGAATGGATTCTAACCAATTAAAATACTAAACAACCATAAGGGTTTTTCATTTTCAAAATTGTATCTCCTTTCAACAAACAGAGTGACGAATGACAGACAGACAAACAGACATATGTAGATCTAATGAAAAACGCAATAAAAATATTGAAACCATGCAAATAAAAGCGTATGAGTCAAAGTTTACTAAAGTTCTATATGTACACTCCAAATTTCATTAACTTGAAACACATATTTCACTGACTTATCCTCATACAATCTTATGACTGTAGGTTAGAAATAATGGACAGATTACTACCATTTTCAATGGGTTCGGTCCTTATACTAAGATCATAAACTGCAACAAACTTCTTTCAGATATCTATGAAATTGCAAGCTGTAGCAGTGATTAGAACATTATCAATTTATAACCCCATGGATGTAGTATAGAAATAATGGACGAATTACTTCAAATGTCAATGGTTTCGGTTCTTATACTAAGGTACTAAACTGCAACAAACCGCTTTCATATATATACAAAATTGCAAGCTGTAGTTGTGATTAGAACGTTACAAAGGATGGACGAAAAAGAGACAGACATTGTTATATCGCCTTAGGTACTGAGTCTGAGTCAAAGGATATATTTTATGGTGTGGGATCCAACGATCATTTTACACACAACTAGCACAAACTTATTTTAGCCACTCCAAGTAGGGTTTTATAGAGTATAAAGTTAAAAACAGCTTAATATAGCACTTGACTAAACTTATTTGGATTGAAATTTGTTTAAAACCTTAAACGTTCTTTCGTTAATATGTGTTTTTTTTTCTGGGTTACTAATATTTAGTTATGTTTAAACATTACATTTTTTATATTTTAATAACGTGGAAATTTTAAATAATATTATAGTATAATAGGTTATTTACTCATTCCAAACTTCTTAAATTAAAAAGCTTATTTTCTTAAATTTTTTAAACTTAATAGCAACCATAATTAGTTACAGTCCAAAAGCCATTGAACGCTTTAATTTTGTCAACAAATTACTTTATGAAAGTCGTGAAATTTAACAACCTCAACCGTAACTAATAAATTTAATTAATTTTGTGCTGTTTAAACAGAAATTTACAAAATATTTTCATACTTTGAAAGTGTGTTCTTTAAATAAATTTAAAGATTCCCTAACACCCTTAAGGTGTTTGTGTATAAACATTGTATCATTTATGGTGGTTGAGGTGGTGGTGGTAATCGTAGTAGTAGTAGTAGTAAAATTGTAATATAAACTGTAATGTAAGTGTAATAACTTTAAACCACGTTTTGAAATATATAACATTAATCTTGCTGGCTGTTTTACGTGTCTCGCTTATTTTCTAATTCATATTGATTTTCTTAGTGTGTTAGAGAAAAAAACGCAAAAAAACAGAAAAAAAAATCCCAAAGAAAAACAACAACTGTGGCAACAAATACAACAATCATGGAAATTATATTGTTATTTTATATTTGTTTGTATGTGATTTAAGACGACAAGGCTACGTAAATCATATTAAAGCTCCAAAGTTAAAGAAATTATTTCATTTCAATAAATATGCTCATAAATAAAAAAAATGTGAAGCGTGTGGGTCTTGAAATATAAATTTTAAATTCATTATTACTTGATTTTCCTACATATTTTATAAGGCCTGAGTGTTAGCACATACGAAGCTACATACATAAATATATGTGAACCACTAGTTCAACCACATTTACAAAGCTAAAGTAGAAAAAAAAAGAGAAAAACAAATATTTTTATTTTATGTGGCGCCTAAAAGTATGCCACAGTAATCTTATATATTACAGTTTGTTGTAACTTTAAAATAGCAGTAATATTTTCAAACCCTCTTCTTCTCTCACCCATTTTTTTCACATCAAACACTTTTAGTGCAAGCATACTCATTCATATTTCGTATATATGTACACACATATATCAGATGTGCTACATATTTCAATGGCTGTTGTTGATATTATTTCAACTCATGTTTATTTATGTTAGCAAGAGCAAAAGAAAATATATGTTCTATAGGTTCTCTATAGCGTAGTTGGAAAACTGCAAAATTTAATACTGGTTAAATAAGAAGTATTCGGTAGGCCATTTAATTTATTTCTTTACTTTAAGTTTTCATACAAATTTTAGAAGTTCATAAAAATTTGAGCAAGAATACATATATGGTTGTATGGACCGCATTTTTCATTATACAATTTAGCAAAATTGTGATTGATAGTCTTCTTATATCTATTTATATGAAAAAAAAGAAACAAAATCCATCAAATTTAAAAAAAAGTTGTGTTTTATAAGCACGATTTATATATCCATCTTAAAAAGTTAGTATATTGCGTTATACTAAGTTTCTCATTACGTTTGTAACATGTTAAATTATTCATTTAAGACCCCAACATGTATAAATATTGTATGTTCTGGTAATATTCTAAGTCGATCCAGTTATGGTCGGTAGTTTGTTCGTCTTTTAAAGCAGACTACGAAATCATCTTATATGCAAGATTTTTTAGACAGAATTGACAGAATCGCTTCAATCATTAGTTAGTTATGTACTAACACCTATACAGATGAAACATTAGTTCTTATAATTTTTTCGATAATGCTTGTATTTGTATCAGGCTTCATGGAGAACCATAAAAAAAAAACTTTGGAACTCAGAACACATCCCTTAAAAGCTCTTGTACCAATAAATCTGTTTTATACACTTTGTACAATTATCATATCATAACATTAAAAATTATATTGTCCTTTTAACAGTTTTGAGCGTTACAAAGTTTTGCGAATTTGTTCACGTAAAATTTAAATATGGGTCCTGCCAAAGTCATTTAATCAGCAGGAGTAACGTTGATCCCTAAAAGAGAACTAGTAAGATTATATTAGACTTGGTCGAATCGAAATAGTGCAATGTAACATTAAAAAAGAAAAAAAATGGGCGAAAATAAGAACAAAATCGATACAAATCAAAAATTAAGTACAAAAATTGTTTAATACAAT
>JACGTJ010021390.1:0-15226 GCA_014858695.1 Chrysomya rufifacies | reverse complement strand
TTTTTAAATCGGTTAATAAATAGTCGAGTTATTATCAAAAAGGGGTTAAATCTTATTTTATTTACAATAGTTGTTTTTGTTTTGCTAATAAAAACTACACAAACAAACACACCACATTACCATAAACCTCTGCTTTGGATTTGGGAAGACGTTATAAAAGTTAGAGACTTCATTTCATTCACTGAAAATTTTATTGATTTTTGGAGTATTTTTCGATTTAGTAATAGTCTATTTTTGGAGGATTTTTTAGTGTTAGCCAAATTAAGTGAAGGGTATATAAGATTCGTCATAGCCGAATATAGCGTTCTTACTTGTTTAAGAAAGTTTCATCGTTTCGACCACGCGCTTTGTAAAAAATTGGATTGAGCTAATTAATAATGGGTGAAAGCTTAAACTATAAGAAAAATAAGAACAAACTAAAATTTCTACACAAAAATTAAGAAAAACTTTAATGCGACTAATTGTGCTTTTTCTGGTTTAAATAAATTTTTTACATTTTTACTCTTAAATTTAAAATAAAGAGACTTTCAAGAAGCAAAGGAATATTCTTAAGTTTGAAGTTTCTGTTATATGACAATAAGATTTTGAAAAAAGTCCTGGAAAGTGAGTAGTTTTAAAAAAAGAAATATTGATGAATATCTTAAAAAGTGGCACATACATTTTATTTATAACAGTTTTTTTTTTATTTTTTGAGTTTCTGAATCAAAAGTAACGAAAATACCATACTAAACTATAATTTTTTAATTTCATCTATTCTTATGAAGAACAATGACGAATAATTTATGTAGATTTCCTCATTCTGTGTAGATCACAATGAAATTTTTTATGTTATTTATATAAAATCTATTTCATGTAAGTGTATTTATCTCTATCCCCTTCCTCCTTCATCTCTTAAAATAATTCTTTCTTACTTACTTTTCTTGAAGGGATCACAATGGATCCGTATGGGCCCCCCGAGTGTAGATGTTGTGGCCGCAGCATCGCCCTTCCCTAATCTAATCTAAGTGTATTTATGAAATTTTGTACATATTTCAAACATTAATGTACCCTTGGATCTATTTACGGGAAATTTTTTATACGGGGACTATAAAAATTCGGTGTGCGTAATTTCGTTTAACTAACTTTAAATATTGCGGCCTTCTGTTTGACTTAAATGAAATTGATATCGAATAAGTAAATCAATGCAATTGAAAACTGGGGCATAACTCTTTCCTGAATTAACACAATTGTCAATTTAAATAGAGTACAGGAAGGTGAACTTAGAACTGTAGAACTTATAAAGAATTAAACGCTTTTGATTCAGATGAATATAATAAATTGTGCAGAGAATTTAAACAGATTTTAAAGATAAAACTTATTTGCTATTGACATATTTTATTTCAGTTCAATGTTTCCATAAATATATTTACATGTCTTTTTATTTGAATATTACATACATTCATAAATTATATTTATTTTGTTCTTTTTGTATGCTACTAACACCAATAGGTGTCCCATGATATTTTTTATGTGCCCTTAAACCAGCATCCTGAGCAAAACTCTTACCACAAATGTTACAGTTATATTTTTTACCCTCATGAATGCGTTTATGATGATTTAAATATTTTCGGCTAGTGAAACCTTTACCGCACACTGTACATATAATATCACGAACATTAAGATGTGCTTTAACGTGATCATTTAAGCGTGTCATATGATTAAAGCCTTTTTTACATATATGACAAAAATATTTGAATCTTTCTTCATGTCGTCGTATATGATTGTCATAACTAATAGCTGTACGAAAACCTTCACCACACACTGAACACAAATACGGTTGAGCTCCAGTATGGGAACGCATATGAAGATCCAATTCAGCATTAAATGGATAACCTTTACCACATATTTCGCAATGAAATTTAAAAACACGCAAGTGTCGTTTAGCATGTATTGTATAGTTTGTGATTTTTTTGAAACCCATTCCACATTCTTGACATTTAAAGGGTATTGAGCCATCATGCTGAGATTTATGTATTTGAAAATCATTATACGTATCAATTATTTCATGGCAATTTGTACATCTAAAGGGGCCTTGATGTATTTCCAAAAAATCACATTTGTTAAAGTAAGTACAGGTGGGTTGAAATTCGCGTTTTTCAGCTTGACATTCTAATCTTAGTTGCTTATCCTTAGAATAGGATTTATGTATATAATTTAAATGTTTTTCCAATTTATATACATCCAATGTTAAATCGATTTTCTTTTTAACTTCATCCAGCATTATTTGCATTGTTTCATGACGTTTATCTTTTACTGTATATGCTAAATGATTGACATCCCATAAACTATTATAGTTCTTGTAAATATCAATCAGTTTACACAGTTCATTATCACTTAATGGTTTCTAAAATAAGAAAATTATTATTTAAATTTTCAAAATCATTTACTTCTGTTTTGCTTACCACTTTGTTATTAGGTTTTTTCTTAAATTAAAGAAAAATGGAATAATTAAATTCTAAATTTTTATTTTTACAATTATTCAATTTATTTAAACGTACCTTCTTCAGTTTTAATTTACATTCAACTATAGATTTTAGATAACTCATTTTATCATAGAACCACACTTCAGTTTCTCCTGGAATTTTATTATTTTCTTCACAAGTATTCATTTGCCTTTCAATTTCTTTCTCATATTGCTTGCATATAGAATTAAGTTTTTTCTTTACTATATATAATTTCAATTTAATTTTTAGCTTCTCATTAATTTCATCTGTTATTGATTGAAATATTTTTTCTTTTTGTTTAAGATTACATCTTTCTGTAAGTGATGTATCCCAAAGTTGAGGATAATTATAGTATGCTTCAATAAGTGCTACAATAAGTTCTTTTTCTTCAGCTTTTGTATTCGTTTTAAGTGTTTTTAATCGATTATCATCAATGTTAATATCAATATCACTATCGCTAGAATTATTTTCGACACTATAATCTGAATGATCGTCATTCTAGAATTATTAAAAATAGTTAAAATTTTCAAAATTTAAACTAGTTTAAAAAAAAAAACTTACCTGTTCATCATCTGTTAAGTTATCCATTTGTACATCAGATGGGCAATTTTCATTTTTATTTTCCTCAGAATCTATCGTTGTCTTATTTTCCAGTTCAATATTCACAGTTATTTCATGTAAATTATTATCATACATTTCTAGGGGATCTTGGAAATTTGTTGATAATTTATTCTAAAAATTTAAAATTTAAGTAACATTTTAGTATTTAATTAATATAAAATTTAGCAATTAGTTTTAAGAAATACTTTTTAAATCTAATGTTCAAGTCGGTCACGTCAAGAATATATTAGATAAGATTTTAGATTAGGGAAGGGCGACAGTACAGCTGCAGCATCTACACTCGGAGACCCATACGGGTCCATTGTGATCTCTTCAAGAAGAAGAAGAAGAAATAATTATTTGAAGAGATGAACATATTAAGTTAATAAAAATTTCAATAAATTACAAAATTCAACTCATAGATAATACCAGTAATATACCAGTAAGAGGACTCAGAATTTCGCTATGGTTGTGGATATCCCAGATAGGAATTAGTGTGATTATACTTAATTAGTGTGATTATTATGATAAAGACGTTAAATTTACGAATAGTTTTTTAATTGTCTCGCAATATACCACTTACAAATAAGGATTTAATGATCAGATCGCAGTGAAATCCTCATTTCTAAACGGTTCTATATTGGTATCATGAGAACTAGAGGTTCATTTTAGATTTGTTGAAGATAAAAACAAAAGTTAGGATAACATATCATTTCATACCAGAGTAAAAAACTTCCAATGACAACACAACTGTTACATCATTAACAAGATTAAAGATTTGAACAAACCAATAACTCTTCTCAGAATGCACTGTAAATTTTAATATAACACAATAAACAATGTTCTATAGAATAATGAAAATAACATTATCTAAATTTTGTAAAGTAACAAGTGACGAGGGAGAGTATAGTAGTCATATAAGTTTTGTTTTAAATTTATTTAGAATATTAATGATTCCACTTTATAAATTACCTTATTTAAATTTGTTTCATTAAGTATTTTCTCATCTCCTTCCGACTTTATGACATTTTCACATTCTTCTATTTTGATTTCATTTATCAAATTATTATCAGCAATATTATCCTTTTTACATACATTTTCATTTTGATGATTCTTAGTAGATTCCGAAATAATTGGTGATGTTTGTTCCAACTGGGCATTGTGTTCTTTTTCCAGATGCAAAGTGAACTTTTTCATTTGTATATGAATCGTATTACAAAACCAACAATTAAATGAATAAACATTTTTAGTATTCTTTTTCATAGTAATTATAATCTCTCCACACTTTTTATTAATCGTATTACTATTCATAATACTTGTGGGGGACATTTTTAGTAAAAATAATTATAATTTATATTTTTTGAGATACAAATTCACAAATTACTTTATTTACTTTTTTAATGCCTTATGTTCAGAAAAGTGTATTTATTATGCAGTATGTTCAATATCTTTAATTATGGAGATGTATGTTTAGTTAAAACTAGTAATGTAAAGTAATTATTTCTTTAAATACTCAAGAATCTTGAAATGGTTATATAGAATTAACTGATTTAGAAGTAGGGAAAGTTTAATAATTTAGAATTAAGTGATTTTTTTCAGCTTTTAAAATATCAAATTCCCACTAGTCTAATTAAACAAATCACAAGAACTAAGAACATATTTTTGGGCAGATTTTGCTTAGTTAATGAGCAAACGCAAATTTCTATATTAGTTACTCCGTTTTCTCACACTTTTTTAATTGAGTAAAATTAACTACTTCGTTCTTTTATTAGTATATAGCTCAGTTTGTTTTCAGATAACCTAGTACTCGATAAATTAGTTATTGAATTAAAAAAGCGAAGCTGTTGAGATAAACAAAACTCTATTTACAAAGAGCTATTGAACTAAAGATGCGAATTAGTTCTTTTTACTGACCTGTGCTTAATTGAGCACTCACTTAAATGACCTGATAAACCCAACTTTAAAAGTGAAGTAAGATCATGTGAAAACAACTTTTTTCCTTTTTTATTGGTCTTAACTTATGCGCTAAGTTTCATAATAATTGGCTTATTATTTGGCACAGATTTTAATTTTGATATCAGAATGAAGTCAGGGACGCGACATTATATCACCTAGCCCCCATGCAAATGTCATTTCATAATATGGGTTTAAGTACATCAAATGCTGTGGCAGATTAACACGAAGTTAAAAACTATTAAAATTGAAAAGGAATTGTTCATTACTTCACTTTGCAGACAATGGTTCAGGATATCATATAATAGAGAAAAGCACTATTTTTTGTTTACTTTATTTTCTTTTGTTTTTCTATCATTTTTATTATTATTATTTTTTTAATTTTTAATGTTTGTCTTATAAATAATACTTTTTCTTACAGCTAAAATCAATTAACTTGACGGTTTTTTATGACCAATTGGTGTTCCATGACTTTTCTTGTGTTGCCTTAAGCCTGCATCCTGTGCATAACTTTTACCACAAATATTACAAGTATAATTCTTACTACCATGAATTCGTCTGTGATATATTAAATACTTTTTAGAAGTAAAACCTTTACCACAGATTGTACATATTATATCACGTACATTAAGATGAGCTCTTACATGATCATTAAGGAATGTCAAAACATTAAAGCCTTTCTGACATATATGACAATAATATCTAAATCTTTGTTCATGGCGACGTATATGATTATCATAACCGTGAGCCGTACGAAAACCTTCACCACATAACGAACACAAATATGGTAAAGCGCCGGTATGTTTGCGCATATGGAGATCTAATTCAGCATTAACAGGATAACCTTTTCCACAGATCTTGCAAGTAAATCTAAATACTTGTAAATGTCGTTTTACATGTATTGTATAATTGCCAGATGCTTTAAAACCTGTACCACATTTTTGACAAACGAATGGAAAAGTTCCATCATGTTCTGCTTTATGTATTAAGAAATCTTTATATGGCATAATGATTTTGTTGCAAGTTTGGCATTTAAATGGTCCTTGGTGATCTTCTAAGAACTTACATTTATCGTAAAATGAACATTTAGGTTTAAATTCTTTTTGTGATAATTCACATTCCAGTCTTAGCTGTTTGTCTTTAGAAAATTCATTATGTATGAATTTTATATGTTTCCCCAGTTTATCTATGTCTAAAGGGATGTCAGAATTCTTTTGAATATCTTCTAATAAAAGCTGCATATTTTCCTTGCGTTTTTGTTTAATTGTATAGGCAATATGGTGAATATCCCACAGACTGTTGTGATTTTTATAAATATCCAATAATTCGCATATCTCGGGGTCACTTAAGGGTTTCTGAAATTAAAAAAGCACAAAGTAATTGAAATTTTCTTAACTTTTATCAAAAATTATAGAGTTATTGATAATAATTAAAAAAACTTACCACTTTATGATATGTAATTGTCTAAAATTAAAGAAAAAATTAATATAAAATATATATCGTAAGACTTTTAGTCTTAATACCCTTTTATTTTTAATTTTATTTTCCATTGTTGTCCGTAGAAAACTCAATTTATCATAATACCATAATCCAGAACTATCCTTCTCATTATTTTGTCCATTTTCATTGTTAACCTCTTCCTTATCCATTTCTTTTTTTAATGCCTTTTCATATTGTTTCAATATAGCATTTAATTTGGTTTTAATTGAAAACAATTTTAATTTGAGATTTAATTTTACATTTAAGTCTTCTGCTATTTTCTGTAATAATTCATCTTTTTGCTTTGAGTTATATTTCTTTCCTTTTTCGGTTTTAGACCAAAGTTGAGAATTTTGTTGATAAGCTTCAATAAGTGCTAATATTAATTCTTTTTCATTTGTTTTTTTATTTGTTCTAGACGATTTTGGTATGTCATTTGCTCCATCATTTGCACTACTCTCAATTTTTGAATCACTATCACTAACGTCGGAATCATCACCATCGTCACCACTGTAATCTGAATCATCTTCAGTCTAAAAATATTTATATTTGAAATTATGTTTATTTAATTATTATTTTTATTTTACAAAAAAATATATTTACATGTTCGTCTTCCGAATTATTATCCATTTCCACATCTTCGACTTCAATTTCATTTTTAAAAAGTAATTCATTGTCCACTTGTAATATGCTTTGCTCTTCCTGCGGTATAGATATTTTATTATCATTACTCTTGGCAGTTTCCAGGGGGTCTTCAAACTTTAATGCTAACTCTTCCTGTAAATAATTCAATAAAATGTATGCATTTAGCCATGATTTAAAGAAATATATTTTTTAAATCGTGCATTTAGCTAAATTTTTCCTATAATTCTAAGCCATCTGAGAGATAGGAGAAATTTTACAGTTTAGTCAATAATTAGATAGTATTTTGTATCATTTTGTTTCGGAACTTTGTCTAACAATAGATCGGTGTCTATATATGTTACTCCTGTTTGGCGGGCAATTTTTGATAAAAACTTTCATGTTAAGAAGCTTTCGATGATAAAAATTAAAATTTATTCGATTTTCCTACAATAATAGAGTACTTGTTATACATGGGTTTTATATTTTTTTTAGAACTTAAAAGACATTAGAGGAACTAATTCCTGGAATCTATTAACATAAATTAAATCATACATATAAATAATTCGGTGGAAAAAATCGCCAAGATCATCAAGGTATTTAAAAATAAAACTATTTTTCTAAGTAATAAAAAAAAGTTTTTTTCCGGGTTGTATTTTAATTTTCTACTCAGTTAATTTTTCCAATCTAGTTTTTGACCTGGCTTAACATTTTTTTTTAAATGAAAAAGTTCTAAACAAATATTTACTATCGAACTGCAAATCCTAGATTTGAAGCCTGATTTCAATATTAATAGACAGTTTTATAGAGATATATATGAAAATATTTCAGTCATGAAAAATCAATATGAAATTATCCACACTTGTAGGTATATACATCATGTATCCTTAATATATTTCTTGCATACAAATCTAAGAAATTAATGCTTTAATAATCCGAAATGTTATACAAATACTGTAAATAAAATACATATCAATTGCGCAAATATATCGATAACAAAAAATAAACAATACCTTTTTGCGAAATCTTGTTACAATTTGTGATTTCTCCTCCCCTATCTCTGATTTAATATCAGCATTGTCACAATCTTCAATTTTTATTTCTGGTATAAATAAACTATCGACGATGCTTTCTTTTTGCATATCCACTTTTCCCACCAAATCATCTTCATTACAAGTATCAAAAATATTAGTTGTCGGTTCTTCCAACTGGTCAACATGCTCCTGTTCCAAATGTAATGCAAATTTTTTCACATGCACATAGATGGTGTCACAAAACCAACAATTGAATGAAAAAACATTTTTTGCATTCTTTTTCATTGTAATAGTTATTTCTCCACATTTTTTGGTAATAGAATCAACATTTACTACCCTTTTAGAGGTCATTTTACTATTTTATTGCAATTCAAATCTTTGTTTTTTTTGGGGAATTATATACAAATATAAAACTATCACTGAAAAATGTATCGAAAAAACAATGTTTATGTTTTGTTTTTGTTATATGTTCAGTTAGTTCTTTTGGTAAGATGTATGTTTAATAAAGTCTTAATAAGAATAAGAAAATTAGAGTACGTTAATAAGGTAAATACAGAATATATTTAAAGAAATCAGCGTTTTTGAAGTTTAATTATGATTTCATATAGCATTTACCCATAGTTAAAATAAGATCTATTTTCTTTACATGTTATACGAACGAGCACAATGAAATCTAGTGTTGGAAAACGTTGTTTTAAATCTTGTAAATTTATTAGATTGTGATGAAATTTAATTAGAAACTAAATTTCATTGGATTTCAATTTGTGCAGGGAATCTCGAAGAATCAAATCACATTTAACGAGATTTTTGATATATGAAAAAGCGCTATTAGACTAGTTTTATGAAATTTTAACAAGACCGTTTAAATTAACATTTAAAACGTTCTTTATGTTTATTATATACAAAAACTTTCGTTTTCTTGACATTGCCGTGTTTGTCATGTTCTTACACTGACCGGATAAACTCGGTCTAGAGTACTGGAAAATAATCATCTGAGCTCGTATTGTTACGTTATGAAGTTTCATTGTGCTTTAGGGAACAACAAAAAATAATGAATAAATGAAATAACCAATTTTATTATAATCCTATAACATTTTAATTTTTGAGATAGATGGTTTTAAAAATAAACTCTCAGTCCCAGGAGAATTTAAGAATATAAATTTGACCTTGACCACTGTGCTTAATTCTGTTGCCTGATAGTGATTATGAGCCGCTGCCAACTATGTATTAAAAAGACGCCGCCTTTAAAATTACTTGACTCTGATATTTAACTTTCAGATGATATTTGGAATTTGTCAACAACGAGCGAGAAGTTTCTAAATTGCAAAATTTTTAGCAGATAATTAATAAAAATAAAAAGTAAGTATATTTCTTAAAATCTAATATATTTTTCATAAAATAACTTCTAATAGCAACAAATTATAAATTTTGTTTAACATAATTTCGTATTTTTGTGTATAGAAAGAATTTCACAATAATTACAAATGTTACTAAGACTTGCAACACAATTACCAGGCCGTTTGGCCAACACTTCCACATTTTCGTCCTCATTAAAGCAAACATTACTTGCTCCGCGCTTAGTAAAGCCCAGCAATAATAATGTTTTAGTCCGTCAATATGCTCGTGGTGTCAGGGAGCCTCCATCAGCTGCTCGTGCTGAAGTTAGACGCGGACCAACTCTTAAAGAAAAATTAATGGCTCCACCATCGGAAAATGGTATGAATAGGAAAGTTTTTCATATAGTTGAAAATTATAAGTGTTAAATATTTTTGTAGCTTATTCCATGGGTAAGGGTGCTGCTGCCGGAGCTGCTGGTATTGGCTTGGGTGCATTATGCTACTATGGTTTGGGTCTCAGCAAGGACGCCAGTATTCACAACAATGCAATGTAAGTATTTTGTTAAGAATAACGGATATAATTACGGTATATGCCAAAGTGTATCATGAAATATATTTCTGTGTAATGAACACATTGATTGAAACGTATTGCAGAATGCACAGGGACGTAGAATAGTTTTTTTAAGAGATCCCCTCTATAGTTATTAATTCGTAGTAATGACTAATGTAAATTATTTCAGTTTGTGGCCCCAATATGTAAGAGACCGTTTGCACACAACCTATGGATACTTTGGAGCTTCCTGTGTTCTTACAGCTTTAACTGCAGCAGCTGTTTTCCGTTCTCCACGTCTTTTGGAATTAACCACACGTAATGGCTGGTTGGTATGTTTGAAACCTATATACATAGTATATGTTTATGTGTAGTATGTGTTTTTCGTTAACACAATTGTATTCATTTGTTTTTCTATCATAAATTAGTCCACTTTGGCTACTTTTGCATTAGTAATTGGCACCGGTGCCATGACACAATCTATTCCCTATAAAGAGGGTATTGGGGCTAAACAAATGTCTTGGGCTTTACATTGTGCCGTTTTGGGAGCTGTCATTGCACCATTGTGCTTCCTTGGTGGTCCGATTTTAACTCGTGCAGCTCTTTATAGTGGTGGTGTAGTCGGTGGTCTATCGACCATTGCTGTTTGTGCACCAAGTGATAAGTTTTTGTATATGGGCGGTCCATTGGCCATTGGTCTAGGTTTGGTAATGGCTGCTTCTTTGGCAGGCATGTGGTTGCCACCCACTACAGCATTGGGAGCTGGTACGTATTTAGAAATTTTAGGTACTTTTGTTACATAATAAAGTTAAAAAAAAATTGTTAATTTTTTTAGGTTTGGCTTCCTTGTCTCTATATGGTGGTTTAGTATTGTTCAGCGGATTTTTGCTTTATGACACCCAGCGTATTGTACGTAAAGCTGAAGTTCATCCTCAATATGCAATGACTCCCTTCGATCCTATTAATGCGTAAGTACTATCGTTAGATATTTGTTTAGATTATACATACTCAATTATTGTTAATATTTTGTAGGAGCCTTTCGATTTATATGGATGCTTTGAATATATTCATTCGTATTGCTATGATTTTGTCCGGAGCAGGAGGCAACCGCCGCAAATAAATTATTGTTACCTATATGTAATTTTCATTTTAAAATAAAATTATTAGTAGTATTGTTATAATAGAAATAAACGATTATGAGTTAAATATTTAATTTATTTCTTGTTAAAAATAATACTAATAACCATTTTGCAACACAACAAAAATACAGGGGGGGGTGTAGAATAGCTCCTTCAAGTTTGTCTTGCATATATGTGCGAGACAATTATATAATTTTATGTTATCATTTTACAGGTTATGACTTGTAAAACAATGATATGTACAAGTATACTGTCTACTCTCAAATGTCCTTAGACAATTATATGTTGATGACTTGGGTGATGCATTTTGTAAATAATAAACGCAATATTTGAACATCAATAAAATTTTGTAGCTTTTTGAGATAGAGTTAAAATATTCTGTAATTTTGTTCAAATTTTGTGAACGAAATTCGTATATACGCGAAAAACTTTGGTTTTTGAAGTTTTAAATAAAATAATTCGAAAGTACTGATTATAGAGTAACAACTACTTTTATTATTTGTGAATGTTAAATGAAAAGAAAAAAGTTGTAATAATTTTTTGTTTTGTTCAATTTTCATGTTTAAAATTTATTGCTGTAATTGTTAAATTTTATTATAACAAAACTAAAATATTCTTGATCCCTGACAAAAACAATATCTGAAGTTTTAAAAAATGAAAACAATCAGCTCTCAACATAACTCTAGAAGAAATATTCCGTTTAACAGTAATTTTACATTTTTTAACAAAATTTGAAGTAATCTTGACACCTTGTTGATTTAGCAACAGCTTTTCAGTTTTTGAAAGTTCTTTTGTCGAATTGCATTCGGCTCATTTCTTAATGGCGTGAGAACAACAAATGTGTCCTTCTGAAAATATTATATGTATTTAAGAAATCACAACAAATACTAATTATTAAGTGACTTAAATAATTGGTTCAATCCGAAAAATGGGCGTGTCACGCCTATATTTCGGATCTTAATTTCCCGTTACTATATTATGATTTACCTTAAATTTCATCTTTGTACGTTTATCCGTTTCATATTTATGACATATTATGTACTAAAATGCTCCAAAACTACATATTTTCATGGGTTTTTGTTCCATAATTTCCTTTTTTACAATCCAATTGTGCCCATTTTCAATACCTTATATAAGAGAAATATTTTTCCAAATTTGATCTTCCCAGCTCATTCCATGCGATTTCTATCGTGCTTTCAACAGACAGACGGACTTACATCGCTAGATCGAGTTAGAATCTTACCAGGAACCAGAATATATATACATGTCGGGGTCTTAGAATGACAAATCCAATATAATTTTTTATGGCGGGTATAAAAAATTTAGTAATGAACATAAATAAAACAATATCTGTCATATAATCTGTTATTTATTAAAATAAAAAGTTCCTAAGTTCATTCTGTTTTTACTTAAAAAACAACATCTTACATATTTTGGCACGAACACCATATTAAAAGCCATTGATGTCAAATACTTTTTATCTAATTTCTCGAAGAAAGTTTCTGTTCCATTCTAATTTAAGTAATCATATGAAGATTTTGCATTTTCCAACATTTTATATGAATCATTCTCATTTTGTTTCGCCCCCTTATTTTGTAAATACAAAGTTGTCTCTTGTACTCTAAATATCAACACTTTCACAATGACATTTGAAATGGGGTAGTCAGTGTCTGTTGTCAAAAGAAAGAAACAAGTAACCGGCTTTTTATTGTACGTTAAAGCTGTAATATAACAAGAAATATTCTACAATATATATTTTATTGAAAATATACAAATTATTGTTTAATTACAGTGTTTATACCAAAGATATTTTAAACCAAGGAAAACCAGCAAAGTTTTAAGCCAAACAGCAGGTATGTTTTGGACTTTAACATAACAAAATTGACCGCACCCTGACTTAATAGCTAGACAGGACATAATAGACATTAAAAAAATCGATTCTTAAAGAAATATGCCGACATATTAACATAATAGAAATATCCTATCACATATACCGCATATATTTGCAGATAACACACTACAGTTTGTAGATATGGAAAAACGTTATTTGGAGAATCCTTTTCCTGATTATGTTAATAAACAAACCACACCTTTGGACTATGACGAGGAACATGTTAAAAATTTAATTTGCACTTATGTGGATGCTATACTCGAACATTGTCGACCAGGCTGCGATGATGAGGATCATAGAGGTGATTTGTATGTTGGAAATGCTGGTATCGCCTATATGTTTTGGAAAATGGCTAGATCGTCACAATGCCATGATCTTTATCCAGCTTTGGAACATGCTCATGCATTCATAAGAAATGCAAAAGCTAACGCTGATCGTTATAAGAAACGTTCTGCCGAGCGTTATTCGTTTTTATGCGGAAATGCTGGTATTTATGCAGTATCCGCAGCCATTTCTCATGATTTAAAATTAACACAGGATTTATCGGACGATTTAATGAATTTCAAAAGTGGTATTGCGCCCAGTAAGGAATTTATGCACACTAAATATGGCTGCGATGAAATTCTTGTGGGAAGAGCTGGTTACCTATCGGGATGCTATTGGTTAAATGATGTTCTAACGGAGAAAAAAATTACCGATGATGATGTATTATCAATATGTCAAATGATTATCGCAAGTGGCCGTGAATATGCAAAGCAAACAAGAGCTCCTTTGCCTTTGATGTATCAGTATCATGGCACCGAATATTTGGGAGCTGCTCATGGTATCTGTGCTATTCTTCATATGTTGCTAGATAGTCCCTGGTTTCAGACGGAAACCATTTCAGCGCCCAGTGCTGAATTAAGGGATATTAAAAAATCTATTGATTTCTTTTTGATGCTTCAAGATGAAGAGGGTAATTTTCCGGTGGCATTGGAAGATCTTAAAAGTGGTCGTGAAAAACGTTTGGTACATTGGTGTCATGGTGCTCCAGGAGCTGTTTATGTCTTAGCTAAAGCTTATTTAATATTTAAAGAGGACAAGTACATGCAAGCCTTAAGAAAAGCTGCCGATTTAGTTTGGCATAAGGGATTTTTGCGTAAGGGACCAGGTATTTGCCATGGTGTGGCTGGTAATGGTTATGTATTCTTATTACTCTACCGTCTCACTCATGAGCCTTTATATTTATATAGAGCTATTAAATATATGGAACTTTTAAGTAATTCCGAGTTTAAATTGCGTGCTCGGACTCCTGATCGTCCCCATAGTCTTTATGAGGGAGTTGCTGGTACTGTTTGTTACTTAATTGATTTACTTGAACCAGATCAGTCCCATTTTCCCTTCATGGATGTTTTTCATTGAATTACATGCCAAATGCAAATATTTTTTGTATAAGAAACAAAAATGAAGGCAAAGCTCAAATTGTGAATGCCTTGTTTTTGCTAACTCTTTCTAAAACTCAAAACTTTGAACCTCACTCACGCATATCAGGGAACTACATAAGCAGTAGACCATTTTTTCATTTGATATTAATACCCTTATTATTTCAATGAATTCAAATTTGTACTTTGCTTGATTTGTGTTAAAGATTTCAACTGATTGTGGGTTTATTATTTTCTTTGTGGATATTTTTGTACGTTTCCCATACCCAATACATTGGCAGTAAATGTGTCTTAAATTAATCCATCATACGTTAAAAGGAAAAATTTACAATTAATTAAAAAATCTCCAGAAGTTTCACAAATTAGTTGTTTGTTTTTATTAAGGAATATACAAGAAGAAACAAATATTAATGTTTATAATTTTGTGTATTTAAAAAAATTATGCAGAGCAATTCTATTTTGTGCTTTAATATTACTTACATCATATATTATTGTAATTTTTTACATCATTTATGAACTTGTATTATTTACATAAACTAAAGATCATAAAAATATAATATTTTGAAAATTATTAAATAAAAATTAACCACTTAAAATTTATTCAAAACAAAAAGATGTTTGTTTATTTTGTGTAGGGTTTGATGTAATTATATGTTCAAAATAATGAAAACAGAATGGTTTGACATTCCGTTTGTAACATGTTATAATATTCGTCTAA
>JACGTJ010021361.1:0-11465 GCA_014858695.1 Chrysomya rufifacies | reverse complement strand
GAATGTTATATTCAGCTTGAACGAATCTTTAATACCCACCATCTAAAAATGACAAATTTTTATGGACGTACGAAAAAGTAGGCGGAACACGCCTTCTTTTTGCCAAATTTCTTTCTACTAACTAATTAACGATACATCGCAAATTGCATCGTTTACCTCTCTCCATTCATTTTACAATTGTGACATATTATAACCAAAATCATGTATTTTTGTGGGTAGGTGATTCACGCCTATTTTTTTCCAATATTCTTCATACTATCTAATAGTTAGTCTAAAAATGTAATCTTTGCACATTCTTCCCCTTCATATTTAGGTCGAAATATGCCTAAAAAGGGATATTTTTATGAGCAAGCAAAAGGGTCACTCCCATTTTTCGGACCTTAGTTTCTCGTTACTATATTATGATTGACCATAAATATCATCTTTGTACGACATATTATGCATTAAAATGCTCCAAAATTCTTTATTTATAATCCAATTCTGC
Source organism: Chrysomya rufifacies (assembly GCA_014858695.1). Lineage (NCBI taxonomy): Eukaryota > Metazoa > Arthropoda > Insecta > Diptera > Calliphoridae > Chrysomya > Chrysomya rufifacies. Next base: position 10,981 of record JACGTJ010021361.1, on the reverse strand, counting down.
CCATATAATAAGAGAAATATTTGTGCAAAATATATAAGAGAAATATTTGTGCAAAATTTTGTCTTCCTTAGCTCATCTCTTGCGATCTCTGTAGTACTTTCAACACACAGAAAGATGGACAGTTGGACATCGCTAGATCGACTTAGACACTAACCAGTATCCAGAATACATATACATATTGGGGTCTTAGACGAACATTTTAACATGTTACAAGCGGAATGACAAAGCCAATATACCCCCAACATTTGTTGATGTAGTGGTTATAAAAAAGAAAAGAAACGGCAACATTTTGCACAAAAGATATGCGTCAAATGCAATTTCAGTTTTTCATAATGCCAGTTGAAAGCATTATGTTTTTTGCTTCAGTTTACTTGTTTTCTTTATTTAAAGAGGAAGTACTATTACAGGTACAACTACAACACAATAACATACAAATAAATTGTTAATATATATATTTTTTTTTATTTTAAATTTATTATTTTTATGATTTTTTGTTGTTTTTCTTTTTTTTTTCGCTATGACGAAAAACTGAAACAAACCCAGAGACGAATTAATTAAATCGCACATATAATTAGCTATTAGGTGTAGAAAAGCAAAAATAGATTGAAAGATGTATAAAGATAATGCTTAAATAAAAAAACAGAAAATATTGAAATTAATAAAGATAAAAATCAAAACAAAAAACGCTAATAGAAAACATGGCACGCTTTTGTACCACCGTCACCAACATCAACAGCAGCATGTTTTTTTTTTCGTTTGAACGACATTTTAATTAAAAAAAATAAAAAAAATGTTAGCCGGAAATATGAAAATGATAAATAAATAAAAATACATTAATAAATTAAGTAGGTAATTAAGAAAAAATAATAGCAATTATTTATTTAAATAATGCATTATATTAAATTATTTGAAATAGTAAAGAAAAATTTGTTTATGAAAGGAATAAAGCGATTGTAGGTTAATTATAAAAGATGAATATGTCACAACTGAGAATGTCATATACTTGACATAATAACGGAATCTTGCTTATGTATAAAATCAATTCGTTATTTAAATGCAATTCAACATATAGCTAAAGTTGAAGGTGAATGAAAAAAGGAAAGGATTAGACCCATTTTTTTCCCTAAAGTGATTATAATAACTTAAAGTCCAAAAATTTTTTATGAGCTTATTTGAATTTTATTAACATTATGCAAAACAAATCAAAAATCGTTCAACTAAAACTAAGCAAACAGAAAAATTCGTCAGTAGTATGTAAAAAATGGGACAAAATATATTATTTATAACTTGGTTAGATAAAAATGTCCACATAAATTAAATTTTTATATGAAATGTGTAAAAACCATGATATCAACAAGGTTAAAATTAAGAGATAGAACAACAATAGCAGAAATCTGTGATCACACAAATATCCCCAAAAAGTCAATGAAAGACATATATTTATTTCTATATTTCAGTTAAATAAAACTTCAAAATTTCCGGGAAATGGAAAATTCAAAGTAATACAATTTCCGGAAAAATGAAATGGGCAAGCACTGAGTTGATTCGATAACTCGATTTTAGATTTTAGAAGAAATTTGAAAAAAATAGGCAAAAAGAAAACTTTCATAACCTCATATATCCATAACTTTAATGGACCTAAACTAAATTTTATATTAAATTGACTCTTTTTTTACGTTATCTTTATGCAATATTTAAGAAAACAAGAGTAATAGTGGGAAAAAAGGATCGTAAATTTGAAAAGTACTAAAAATGTTTAAAATTATTGAAGGTTCAAAAAAGTATATATATTGTAAATCGGTTTTGGGAGTGTTTTACATCGTTTATTAAACAGTTTGAAGGAAACTTAGCAAAAAAGGCTTGATCGTTTCGTATAAGGTCAAATTTCAAATGTATGATTTTGTGAAATAAGTTAAATTTCTGCGCGTGTCTGTGACCCATATAACATTAAAGCATTATGATGGTAGTATAGAAGATTTGAATATGACACTTTTACTTGAAAATAGCTTTAATAACACTTAGATTTATCGAAATATATTACATCAAAAAGCGTATTACACTAAAAATCCAAATAGGTCTAAAACAATGAACACTGTTTGCTTTAACAACAACAAGCACATAAGCAAGAGAGCAAAACAAGAAATAACTTTATGGCGATTAATGGTTCAAAATAAAAATTATGACAACATAACCCCCACTAGGAAGATCATTCAAAGGAAAAAAACATTTTTTTTTATTAAATCGTTTCCGGAAATGAAAATGAGTGTTTTAGTGAAAAGAGAGAAATAGAGTGTTTTGCTTAAAACAAGAGAACACTTTTGATTACTATTATTACTTTTTTCACTTAGACTAATATTTAAGAAATGTTAACGTAATGTTGAAAAATTTCACATTTGCATCATTTCAAAGAGATATCTCAAAAGTCTACATTGGTCTTTGTTTTCTATTATAAACTTGACGTCAGCGTCATACTGTCTAACGGCTTTTGTCTTTTAATTTTCTAATTTTTGATATAATAAAGAAATTGTTGTATTTACTACTCATAGGAAATTTCTAAATGACTTTTCTTTTTCTTTATTTCTAAGTAAAAAAAAATAGAGAAAAATTAAACAAAAATCAAATCAAACACATGCGTTTGAAAAATTCACTAAACATTTTTCAAAAGAACAATATTAAATAAAATTTGGAAATTGCGCAAAAAAACATGTTTTTTCTTTTGCTGAAAAATTGCCAAAAAAAAAAATTAAACTTAATTTGGTCTAAATAATAATGAACAAAAATAAAGAAAACGTAATTTCTGACAAAATTTATGTATATATCATTAAATGCAGCGTCACTGAACAGAAAATCACATAAATTGGCTAGAAAACACATGGAAATATTTCTGGTAAATAAGTGAAAAAAAAACCAAAAGAAAATAATATATTTTCATTATTTACAAAAACAATAATAATTGAGTTATTATTATTATTTTTTTTAATGGTAAACAAAAAATTACAATAATTATATTTTTATGATCATAAAGAAAATGCGTTATTAATTTAACAAAGGAAATAAAAAAATGGAAACTTTTTAAACAAACAAAAGATTTGAAAAATTTAAAGAAAAATCTTTAATCCCCCCGATCCCTTAAATGTATCCTTTTCAATATTAATGGCAACTTATTTATTTCATTTGCTTGTAAATCACGAGTTTTTACAAATAATAATTTTAACATTTTCTTTTGAATTTATTTATTTTTATTAAATGCGTCTTAATAATTTTTGCAAAAAAAAAAAAATCACTTGCAATTTTCTTTTTATATTTTTATCTAAATTTATAATAAATTTTGTAGTTCATTATCATTACAGTGAGGGTTTGTTCTAATTTTAATTTTTCATTTATAATTATTTCTATTTTGTTTAAATTTATCTAATATTTGTTGTTATTAGCAATTGTTATAAATAATTAAAATGCGTTTTTAGTTTTTTTTATTTTTATTTTCTTTTTGTTTATAAACAAATTTCTTCATAAGAGTTTTCTTATCTGCTTTTTGTGGTTGATTTTTATTGCGGTTTCATTTTTTTATTTTGTTTTTTGAAATTGAAAATGTGACCTATTTATTGAAATAACGCATTTTCATTTTTTAAAACGCATTTTAGCTTTTTGTTTTTCTTTTTTGAAAACAAAATTCATGTGACAATTTAGTGTTAATAACAAAAATCTTTCTTTCGAAAACAACATGTTTTTGACACGTTTTTGTAAAAGAACAGAACTTTGCAAAGTAAGGTAATGATGATGTTTATTTATTTAAAGTTAAATGAATAATTTTATTGCAAGAATATGGAATGAAAATTTGCTTTGAATCTAAAATTTTTGCAGCAAAATTTTAATTCTGCCTATTTTAAGCAATTCTGCTTAATTTTGCATATTTTGGACTAAAATGCATATTGTGCATATAAATGCATAAATACATATTTTATTTTTTAAATCTAAAAAATTGTCAGCAAAATTTAAATTAATCATATCTTAAGCAGAATAATTTAATTAATTTTGCATATTTTAGACTTAAATGCATATTTTGGTCTTAAAAGCATATTTTCGACTAAAATGCATATTTCTGTACTTAAGTGCATATTTTAAACTAAATAGCATACGTTTTGGTTTTTAAATCTAAAAAATTGTCTGCGAAATTGAAATTAATCATATTTTATGCAAAATTGCTTAATTTTGCATATTTATGAACTAAATGCATATTTTATACTTAAATGCATGTTATGGTTTAAAATGCATATTTTGGTCTAAATTACATATTTTTGGACTTAAATGCATATTTTTTTGGTCGTTAAATCTAAATAAATTGTCAGAAATATTTACATTAATCATATTTTATGAACATGGTTTAATTTTGCTTATTTAAGAACTAAATGCATATTTTGGACTAAGAAGCATATTTCTGGACTAAATTCGAACTAAAATACATATTATTTAGATCTTAAAAATAGAAGTAAGATTTTAATTATGCATATTTTATGCAGAATTGCTTAATTGTGCATATTTATGAATTTCAGGCATATTTTATATTTAAATGCATATTTCGACCAAAACTAGTCAGCAAGCTATATTTAAATTATTTATATTTTAAGAAAAATTGCTTAATTTTCATATTTTAGACTTAAATTTATATTTTGGACTTAAATGCATATTTTGGACTAAAAACCATATGTGTGTACTTAAATACATATTTCGAACTAAACAAGAACTAAAACTGAACTTGAACTTAACTAGAACTAAACCAGAGATGAAAGAAACACAATTGTAGTCTAACTTGAACCGAGTTTTGAGTAAAAACTGTGTTTTCAAATTAATAAATATGTTTCTCTTCCTCTCTCTACAGCAACAACAATCTCAGTATACAACGTTATACTATTTGGAAACCTCACCCACTTATTGTTCGGTTACAAAGGATCGTCAATGTCTGAATCCAGACAACTGTGCGAATCTCTGCTGTGGGCGTGGCTATACGACACGCGTTTTCAAACAAGTAGAAAAATGTCGTTGTCGCTTCAACAACGGACGCTGTTGTCAATTGATTTGCGATTATTGCCAACGTTATGAAGATAGATATTTTTGTAAATAGATTTATTTTATAAGTTAATTATTAACTCTTTGTTTTAATTTTATTTTAATTTAATTTATAACTCATTTAAACTTTAGTTGTATTAATTAATTCTTCATTTTCTTCTACTTCATAAAATTCTTCTATGAAACTATAAATTTTTTTTATTTTTGTATTGTATTTTATTTCATTCCTATTTATATAATTAAAATCTAAAACGAAAAAAAAGCAAAAACAAATAAAAAAATTGTATGTGTATGTTGATCAATTAAGTATGTAGTAGTGTAGTTTCTAAATATTTTTAAAATAATAATCATAAGGATTTTGCAAATCCTTTAAAAAATTATTATTTTAAATAGTTTTTTTTATTTAATTTAACTCATTTTTTATATATAAATATTTATAAATATTAAAAAGAAAAAAAATTGTCCGGCGACATCACCACCAAGATGACAGCATAACTGTATTATTAATAAAATAAATAACGAAATATTTTTTATTTAAATATATTTAATAATTGTATGATAAAAAAAAATAAAAAATAAAAATAAAGGAATCAAGTAATAATAAAACGATAGAAAAAAATGAAAATCTAAAAAATAGAAAATCATCACAAAAAAAAAATCGAAAAAATATACTTATTAAAACAAAAACTTATTATAAAAAAATAAAAAAAAATAAAAGAAGAAATAAACAGTCACACAACAAATTAATTAAAATAATTATAATAATTATTAATTTAAATAATATTAATTATAATAATAGTAATGATATCTTAACTTTAAATATTTTTAATTTATAAAATATTATATAATAAGAACAACCAACAACAAACAAAACCAAAAAATAAATAAATAAAAATTAAAAAAAATTCAAACAAAATAGTAAAAGAAATAAATACAAACATTCAATAATTGATACGATTAATTCGAAAAGATAAACCAAAATATAAAAAAAAACAAACAAACAACAATTAAATAAATTAAATTGTGTTTATTTAGTTAGAAATGGGTAACGTACTGTAGCTGTTTTTAATGGGAAATTTATACATTTTCGTTCCTATAAGGCCTTATTAATTTCGGTTTCCTTAATCGATAATTGTTTAAGATGAGCAGTGAATTAGACTACAGCATCCGATTCTAGTTCGGCATCTCCTGCAGGTTTGTATAGCGAGCCTTTTACTCCAAATCAGACAAACGTTTCATGGATAATATATTCGCCATCGACTGTATGTATCCCACACTGTTGACTCACCAGGATTGCAGATATGTTTGAGCATGCTATGCTTAATTATCCTGAAAATTCTGTAAAACCAGTCAAGAAACATGACCGTGACACATTCTTAATTTAGCTAGATATCTAACGGATGCCACAAATGATATTCTTTTTCTAGTAAAAGTAGGCAGTTTCTTGTAGGAATTGAAATTTTAGTAAATTATCTTAAAAAACCAGCTCAATACACTAAAAATACCAAAAACGTTTTTAAATTCATTTTCTTCCCCTTTTTTGCAATTTGAAAATGTGTAAAAATTTCCATGAATTAACAGGCAAACATAATTAAGTAGCAAGTAAATTTTTGTTAATGTAGTTCTTTGTTCGTTTATAACTTTTAAACTAAGCAAGTTATTAAAACAGAAATTTCACTATTACCTAGATATGGAATTTGTTTTTCAAAGTATTGTAATTTTTTTGTTCATATGCCACGCCTACCTTTTCAAAATTGAGTATTTATACATTTAACTTAAATTTCACTTATACAAACATGACACAAGTAAATTTTTCTTTTAGCATTAAATAGATAACATCTTTTTCTATATACAAAGAGAATTTCATTTCAAAATCTACATAATTGGCTGAGATATTTAAATTGTATTAAAAACTTTTACAGTAGAATAAGTGGGCGATTGTGTATAAATCATTTCTTTAATACTCTATAACTCGATAACTACTGAGCATTTTTCAATGAAAGTTTCTGCATATAATAGATTTCAAAGTGAACTTTATGATTTTATACATTCCCATGATAACTTGACACGCCTTCTAGACTAAATTTGACTATTTACATTTTATACAGCAAAATTTCTACAAAAAGTGGGCATGGCAAAATTTTTCCAATAAATATATAAAGCTTGTACTTTTATTAACATGTATAGTAAATTTCAGTAAATTATCTTAAAAAACAAGCTCAATACACTAAAAATACCAAAAACGTTTTTAAATTCATTCTTCTTCCCCTTTTTTGCAATTTGAAAATGTGTAAAAATTTCCATGAATTAACAGGCAAACATAATTAAGTAGCAAGTAAAATTTTGTTAATGTAGTTCTTTGTTCGTTTATAACTCTTAAACTAAGCAAGTTATTAAAACAGAAATTTCATTATAGCCTAGATCTGGAATTTGTTTCTTAAAGCATAGCAAACATTAAGTGAACATGCCACGCCTTCTTTTTAAAAATGAAGCATTTATACAATAAACCTCAATTTCGCTTATATAAACACAACGAAAGTAAAATTTTCTTTTACCATCAAATAGAAAACATCTTTTTCTGTATACAAAGAAAATTTCACTTAAAAATCTTCATAATTGGCGGAGATATTTAAGTTTTATTAAAATTGTTTACAGTACAAAAAGTGGGCGGTTGTTTATAGAAATTTTCTTTACTACGGTATAACTCGATAACCACCGAACATTTTTTGATGAAAGTTTTTGCATATAATAGATTTCAAATTGAACTTTTTAATTTTATGCATCCCCATGTTAACTTGGGACGCCTTCTACATTAAATTTGACCAATTACACTTTGAACAGCAAAATTTCTACAAAAAGTGGGCGTGGCAAAAATTTTCCAATAAATATATAAAGCTTACACTTTTCTTAACATGAATAGTAAATTTCAGTAAATTATCTTAAAAAACAAGCTCAATACACTAAAAATACCAAAACCGTTTTTAAATTCTCATTTTTTGTAATTTGAAAATTTTCAAAAAATTTAGTGAGTTAACAGGCCAACATAATTAAATAGCAAGTAAATTTTTGTTAATGTATTTTTTCGTTCGTCTATAACTCTTAAACTAAGCAAGCTATTAAAACAAAAATTTCACTATAACCTAGATATGGAATTAGTTTTTTAAATTATATTTAAATTTTGGTTAATATGCCACGCCTACTTTTTCAAAATGATCATTTATACATTAAATCTCAATTTTGCTTATATAAACATAACACAAGTAGATTTTCATTTTAGTGTAAAATAGAAAATGTTTTTTTGTACATGCTAAGAAAATTTCACTTAAATATCTATATAATTGGCCGAGCTATTAAAGTTTTATTAACAGCTTACAGTACAAAAAATGGGCGTTTTTTTATATAAAATTACTTTAAAACTGTATAACTTGATAACCGCTGAACATTGTGTAATGAATTTTTTTTGCATATAATAGATTTTAAATTGAAATTTTTGATTTCTTATATAACCATGCAAATTTGAGACACCTACTGTATTAAATTTTACTATTTACACTTAAAAAAGCAAAATTTCTCCGAAAATTTTGCATGAAAAATTTTACTATTTACACTTTAAATAGCAAAATTTCTACAAAAAAGTGAGCGTGACAAAATGTTTTTTCAATAAATAAAGTAGCTTACACTCACTGTTATAAGTATAATAAATTTGATGAAAATATCTTTAAATTCAAGCTAATTATATTAAAAGAACCAGAATCATAATTACAATATACTTTTTTTCAGTTTGAAAATAAGCAAACATTTTGATGAGTTAACAGGAGTAAACATAAACAAGTAGCAAGTCATTTATAGTAAATCTATTTCTTTGTTCCTCTTAAACTTTAAAACTGAAAAAGCTAATAACACAAAAGCTTTAATATATGTAATAGGAAGTCGCCTTTTAAAACTTTGTTAAATTTTGTATAATATATTTGAAAAATCCTGATTTCACTTTCAAAAAACTATAAAACAAGTAAATTTTTCGTTAAGCTTGAAATAAAGTGAAGATTTTCTATAAAACTCTATAACTCGAAAACTAAAAGACATTTGATATGTAAGTATTTCCATTTTAAACTATAGTTTCGTGCTGAAAAGCAAAGATTTGCAATTTTATATTTTGTATGTGTATGAAATTTCATCTAAATATCTGCATAACTAAATTTGAAAAGTAGCATTTGCAATTACAATGGACTTTCAAATGTAATGATTTTTATTATAAGTCTACAGCTCCATAAGTATTTGAGGAATTAAATTGAACTTAAACTGAACTGAAGCTAGATTGTAAAATGGGTGAATATTAAGTTTGTCATTCCATGTGTAACATGTAAAATATTCGTTTGAGATCCCAACATGTTTTAATATTATATGTCTTGTTTAGATACCAAGTCGATCTAAATACATCCGTCCGCCTGTTGAAAGTAGTATAGAGCTCGATTGCGATGAAATTCATCTGAAATATTCTTTTCTGCAAGATCGTTTGACATTGGAAAAATTGGTTTGTAATCAAGATAATTATAAGCCAAAGCCCCTACAATTCTTACATTCTAGACTTATTATTGCTATAAAGTACTATTAGATTTAAAAAACTTATAAATGGGCGTATACAGCCCACTTATTCTACTATTTTTCTACTCATGTTTGTGTAAATATGAAAATATGAACTTTAATCCATTTTGATTTATTTGACAATATTGTTCTTATTTATGTTTCCTGGAAATTGAGAAACTTTTAACATTAAAAGTTGTGCTTAATAAATAGATTAATTTCCCAAATTGTTTTATTTTATTACCTTTTAACCCAATTTATTTATGTGCAAGTCATTATCGAATTGCCTTTCCATGTAATATGAAATACACAGAATATTGAGACTTATTTATTTGATTTATTTTGAATTCATTATCTTATCTTTTTTTAACAACACTGCTACCACATTTGTAAAATGTGCTAAAAACAAAGTCAGGAATAACTACATTGAAAATCAAAAGAATTTGGGGAAAAAATTGCAAACGACATTTAGGGCAAATAAACCTGTTGAATACTCAAAATGAAAATAAACAATCTTATGTGATGACATATTTTTGAACTTTATATACATTATAAGAGGTAAGAATAAGTTAATATACAACAAGTTGATTTATATATCGATAATGTTAAACTTATTAGAGATATCCAGGCAGTTTAGCGTTATGAAAATTGAAAGCTTTCTAAAGCTCGGACCTGCAAAAAACATCAATTGCTAAATTAATAAATTAAGTAACTTAAAAATACATAAGAAATTATACTTTACTATTATTGATAAATATAAAATATATCTTACAATTGTGTTCAATTTTGATACCCACATTCGTCTAAGACCCCAACATTTATATATATTCTGGGTCCTTGTAAGATTCTAAATCGATCTAGCGATGTCCGACCGTCTATCTGTCTGCCTGTTGAAAGCACGATAGAGATCACATCGGATTTGCACAAATATTTTTCATATATAAGATTTATTTGGTATTGAAAATGGGCAGAATTGGATCATAAATAAGGAAGTTATGGAACAAAAACCCATGAAAATCTTTAATTTTGTAGCATTTTAGTACATAATATGTCATAAATATGAAACAGATGAAGGTAGAAAGATGAAATTTGAGGTAAAACATAATATAATAACGGCAAACTAAGATTCGAAAAATAGGCGTGACCCGCCCATTTTTTCGGACGCTCATAAAAATATGCTTTTTTTAAACATATTTAGCCCTAATTTGAAATGAAATTTTAAACTGACTGTTAGATAGTAGGAAAAAGTGAGCGTACACCGCCCATCCACAAAAATCCGTGATTTTGATGTATTTTATCACAAATATGAAATGAATGGATGTAAACGATGAAATTT
>JACGTJ010021359.1:0-12300 GCA_014858695.1 Chrysomya rufifacies | reverse complement strand
AGAACTGAACTAGAACTGAACTAGAACTGATCTATAACAGAACTAAAAGTGATGTAGAACTAAATTTACACCCAAAATGGACATGAATTATAGTCCTTCTTTCAAGAGGACTAAGATTGTTCATCTATAATATGTCTTCGAATATACAAGTTTAAGTGCTGTAGAGTCTGTAATTTTATTTAGAATTTATATTATCTATTTAGTAGTAAAAGAAATAGTTAAACTAGTAGTCTTATTTATACATACTACTACGTTTCATAATGAATTGATTGGCTTAACACTTTGAATCTAAAGGCCAATATAAGTTATGTGGTGTCAACAAGAATTATGGCCATTTGAACAGACATTTAAACTCATACTTTTTCATAGACATATACAGAAATTGTTTGCCAAAAACTATATGAACTGTAAGATTTCTTCTGCCACATTTCACTTTAGAAGCTTTTTCTCCTTCTATAGAATTCTATTAAACACATTTGTAATTTGTACACTAAATTACGTTTGGAGAAGTTTCGTCTTAATAGTTGTCATAGAAGATTTGTGGTTTTTTGTTATATTTCTTTATCATATTTGTTATAATGTTGTATGTGCTAGTACTACTACAACTATTTGGTATTGTAACTAAAATTTACTGTTGATGGTGTTATTTGCTTTTACTCTTGTACAAATTGTTTTGTACATTTTGTGTCACATTTAATACGCAGACATCAGCAAACATAATTATTGTAATTTATTTCATTTTATTTACTGCTTTGTAGAGTGTAAAGTTACACAAAAACAAAATGCAAACAATTTTATTGAATTATGAGTATTTAATTAACAGTCACTAGCAAAGTGAATGGCCGTTGAAATGTAAAGGAGTGGGGTATAAAGAAATAATTTATTAATATATTAGTATTTTACACTAGAAGATGGGAAGATTAGATTGGAGTGTGTAAAGTATTTGATTTAGACATAGAAATGTAATAAATATTAGATATTAATTAGAATGTTACTCGAGAAGGGTATATTCTTGTAAAAATATTGGAACTTAAATCGTTAATAAAAAAATTTATTTGAATTTCACAAATTCGTATTAAAAATCTTTAAGTTTTATATATTTTAACTTAATTTATAAAATATATATAATTATACGATATATTTTAGCAACAATCATTAAATATCACTCATACGTTGGACTATACATTTCATAGCTTGATTATTTTATAACTTTAGGCAATTTCAGTATGCCTTCAAGGAAGCAATAATTGAAATGTATACTATAATTTTCTTTATTTTTAATATTAGGAAATCATTAGTTGATTATGGCAAAACCAACAATAATTAAAGGTTTATTTAATATTCATATTGCATCGATATAAAAACAACCTCAATTAGCTAACTAAACAAATCGTCAGAATTGAATAAATCTTGTATTTCAAAATAAATATCTAAAATTAAAACAAAACTATCAAGAAGTATATTAAATTTTTATTTGTTAACATATGGTACTTTTTTAAGTAATTTTTTAGTTTAGGAGATACAAGGTTAACTATATTTCCTTCCTTTACCCTTTCTCATCCCATATTAATTCAAATCTATTCAGTGAGTCATTAAGGCTACTTATTAATTTTTATTTATAGAAAAATTGAGCTACATTTGATAACAAAAACAACCTCAATTTTAGCTTTAGAAACTATTTCTTTAAGATAAGATATGCCAAATGTTGTTTCGATTTTATAAAATTTAAAGATTTTAAAATACTCTCTTCATCTCTAACAGGGATTCTCAAATGGGAATATGCGATCGGCAAGAGTTCCGTTATGATATTGTAAGGGATCCCCAAAGGTATCTATTGTCAATGACAAATTTCTTAAAACAAAATCTACATAAGTGTCAACTTTTTGTGGTCCTTTTAAATCTTTACGTATATCTTTATAAATGTTCATATTAGAACTAAACTAGAACTAAATATCTGTAAATCTCNNTTTTTTTTTTTTTTTTGATACCGCTGTAATTTGAACTAAATGCTCATATTAGAACTGAACTAGAACTTAATATGAAGTTTTCTATAAATCTCTTAATCTCAAAAGTGGGTCTTGAAGCTAATTCTTGTAAGAACCCCTGTTTTTTAACAAAACAATAATAAGATTTAAACTTTTAACATCCACTTAAAAACAATGTAACCAAAAGAGAAAACAATTTGTCACTGATAAAACAAAAAGAACTCTTAAAACAACTTAAGACTCATATTTGGCAACAATACCGTTACTTGCTCTTCAATAGAAGTAAAACTAAATAAAAATCGAATAAAACAAATAACCAAAAGAAGAAAATAAATCTGAAAGGAAACATACAACCGGAAACTTAAATCAAATACTCATACAAGACAAGAATGCATCTACGTGTGGTCATAGAAATCTTAACTTGATTTACAATAAATACATAAAGACAAGTAAACATATATGTTTGTAAACAAAACGAAAATACATGCTTTTATAATAAACGAGACTATTAACTATATAAATAAATAGTAAAAATATAGTTACAACCATCAAACGTTCTTTGAATAACATAAAAAATAGCACAATAAATTCGTGGTTAGACTGTACAATAATGTGAATAAAAAATAGAATACGCTTAAACTAAATAACAAGTTAGAATATGATATTCAACCTGGTCGAATCTTTTATACCCATCATTTGTATTAAATCTATCTTATATGAGTGTTAGGGCAGAGCCACGAAATTTGTATCAAAATTGCTACCTGTACTCTGTGCGAATGGTTCACATGGACAAGACGGAGATCGTAAAATCGAAATTCTTATTTTTTAAATTAAATACTTTGGTATTCTTACTCTATGTTACATACAATCCGCACAAACGGATTTGTATCTATAGTGGTGTTATGTTTAAATATAACGAAACGTTAACTACATTCTATTAGTTATATTTTTCTTTGGTTTTAGTAAAAATTGTTTCTTTTAAGTTCCTTTTACTGTATGCTTTGTGCAAAATAAGCAACTTTAGATTTCTTTTAAATGTAATACAAGATATTTTGTTGCAAATTGAGTTATATTTACAAAATACACATAAAATATCTTGGTAAGGAAATATAATATTTATGTTTATACAAGGATTTAAAATTTCGGAAAATAAAAGAGAGATTTAAAAAGATTTTTGATAACTTTTTTTTAACTTTTTTTATAAATATATAAAAAAATATTAAAAATGTTTAATTCTTTTTTTTTTTATAAATTTAAGAGGTTTCCGATTTTGTCGTTAAAAAAACGTGATATAAAGATATATTTTTTAAAAATTTATCGATTTTTCATATTTTAATCAAAATATAAATTTCATGAAAAAATTACCGAATTTAATTATGCGAAACTTGCTGTATTTCTAATCTATACACAGAGTTCTCATATCACTATTTAGTAGAAAATTAAACAACTGGAGTCATCGTTAAAATGCTATATACGTAAACCTACAAGCCAGCGCCACATTTCGAAATGTTAAAGAAACCAATTAAAGAATACAAAATTTCATAATCTCAAATAACAAATCCAAATGTACACATTCACTGCAAAAATAAAACGTAGCTTTTAGCGTAAGTTAGGAGACAGTAAACTGTAAACCAGAGAATTTTTCGCAAACAAGAGAATACATTTCTAACAAAATACACCTATTTAGTTTCGGATATGATTTTATTCACTTAAGTTATTCCACTAAATAATGTTTCGTATCTGAAATTCAAAACAAAAAAATTGATGCCTGCATAAAAGAGAAAGAAAACAGTAGAACAACAAGCTTCTCGAAGTACGTAGTACCCTTTGCTTCTTCTTAAAATTGGCATGATTTTCGTATGAATTTGAAAAGTATTAGAAACATTAAATGCTTATAATTGTTGTAAATCGTCAAAATCGTTTCAATATTTTACCTAACATTTTCGAAAAATTGCATATTGGCAAATGGCTCTAAGCTCATATCTTCATGAATATTGACCAAATTTTATAACCACGAAACGTATTGAAATATGAAGATAATTTTCAAAATTTCATTTGAGCAATTATATCTCTCATTATCCCGGAATGAGGGCTTAATGCAAATAGAAATTTTTACATTTTATAAACTTCATTTATTTACCCAAAGAAGGCAAAAAACATTAAATTTTCATTTCATAAAAACATTATTTTTTCAAAATTTTTCTTCTTAATATTAAATATATTTGTTTAAAATTTAATTTTGTTTTAATTTTTACGTTACCCTTTAAATTTTCCAAGTAAATATTTAAATTTTTGTTTGCAATTTATTATAGTTATGGTCGTCTAACAACAACAACAACCAACAGACAGACAACTTACTTTAACAAAGTTTTAAACTTCTTATAAAACAATGAAATGAAATCATTAGGTACCTGTAGAACTCACTACTACTACTACCACTACATCTTCATTTTGCATGACGAAATCGTAGTACAAATAAACCAAAGAAAAAATGTTTCAACAATGATTGTTAAAATTGTTGTAGTTCGTTCATTTCTTTTATTTTTCTAAAATATTATCTGTTTAAGTTTAAAAAATTTAGTTTTGTCTTTTCATCTTCCATGTTAAGCAACAAATGTTTGTCTATTATTGTTGAATCCCTGTTGTCTTTATATCGAAAGATAAAGTACAAAGTTATCGTTAGAGTTAGTTATTGTTTCAATATTTATTTTAAGTTTAAACCAAGTTGTTTTTTTTTTATTATTTCTCTTGTTATGTCTAAGATTATTTGAGTTAGATATTGTAAAAGGGTGTAGAAATGAGATTATTTAATTTAGAAATTAATTTATTAAAAGAAAAATTATGAAAAAATGATTTAATTTTGTTATTATTGCTGTTACTAAGTAGGAAGGTTGATTGTTTATTTAGGACAAAACATTATATTTATACAAATATATGGTAATAATTTTGCTAAAAAAAATAAAGCAATAATACAAGTTACTTGCAAAATGTTTATTTTGAAATGTAAAAGTATTCTGAATTACACCGAAATTGTTGAAATGAAAATGTGAGCGAGACATCTAACCTCAATAAAAGTGTTACATCTGTGAGAAATTTCAATTATCAAGTTACAATGGTACATATATATTCATTTTACCATTTATACGTGGGGGTAAAATGGGCTTGACTATAAAATCTTTATATGTTGAGAAAATTCCTTACTATAATTTTATCGATTTAAATCGCTGAAGTGATGCAAATATAGTTAAAAAGTATATTTTAAAAAAGTGGGCTTTAAATAAGGGCGTGACTTTCAATTGCTATTACATTTATAGTACATTTATTTTCCAATACTCATACACTATTTGAACAAAATTTCAATAAATTTTAAAATATAAGAAAAATATTAATACGATTCAATAATGTGAACATATTTTCATATATAAGTGGGCATAAAATAATCGTGCCTTTAATATATTTGCATATATTTACACAAAAAGAGGCCACAAGTAGTAGAGGCTATAAAAAAATTTTATTTTAAATACCGAAGGTATTCCGAAATTGGTTAAAATTGCTTGTATCCAAGGAACCAAAATCGTAAAAAGGAGAAAAGTACTAAAAACAAGAAAAAAGTACCAAATGTTCATATCGCCCGTACAGCGATCGAATGAAATTCTCAGGGTAGCTGAAGAAGGCATCAACCATCATTAACGTGGAATAGGAAACTGAAGAATGAAGTTGAAAAATCTGGTAGAAGCTGGGGGCAAATAAAAACCATCTATCAAAATAGAACAGAATGACATATATTTGTTGAGACCCTATGCTCCTTATAGGAACGAAGCGAATATATTTAAATGTTCATAAGGTACCAAAAACATAAAAATCACCTTAAACAAAAAAAAAAATACTAAAAACATAAGAAATTACCAAAAACGTAACAAAATACCTAAAATATAAAAAAGTACCAAAATCCTGAAAAGTGTAAAAAGTACCAAAGATAAAGTTCAATTAGAAATGCTAAAAATACATTATCTATAAAATAATTAGAATTTCAAGAAATATTTCAAGTCAAAATCTGTATTGTTTGTTGTCACTTTAAAAAACATTCTTGTCATTTAGGCAGTTAGCAAAATGTGAAAATTTAGCTATAAGCGTAACAAATTTATTTATAACATCCTATGGGAGCATTAATTTTACATATAAGAACAATAGTTCTTTGAACATAATTGATTTGAAAAATAGTTGGGCTTGAACCAACTGCCTACAATAAATTTTGTTTAATATTTGGCTATAAATGTCGATTGCAGTTAAGTAATTTCAAGATTCAATCTCCAATTCCATTACTATGATTCATTTTGTTTTGATTTACTAAAACATGATTACCCTTAAAGGCAACTAAATACACAGCTTTCCCAGAAACATAGCAAACGTGAGAAAATGCTTAATATAACAAATAAAAGAAAGAAAATATCTTCAAGGCCTTTAGCCTTCAAGGCTAAAAGTTACAAAGAACATGAAAAATAAAATTATTGTTTTCAAATCTTGCTACTTTTATTCTAATTGAAGAATTATACATTTTGTGTGTGACTTTAAAAAGAAAAATATAAAAGTTATACAAGTTGAAAGAATCGAAAAAATAACACCAACACTAATAGTCAACTATACACGCCACAAATACAGAAAACATATAGAAATGGAAAGAACAGAAAAAAGGATACAGAAGTACTATAGAAAAGTGTAGAAAAAATTAGATGAGGTATTGAAAAGCCATAAAGGCCAAAAGCCCTTAAGCTTTCACATACCTTTGGTATTCCTTAAATATATGTAACATATTAATAACGTTAGCTGAAATGATATTGGACTCAAGATATTACGTAATCTGACTCAAGATAACAAACTTTCTTAATTTCTCAAGGATTTCGAATGACAATTTCTTCGACTTATATTAGCTAATGTTTAATTTAAGAGGCAAAATTACTTTATTTGGGGTAACGATATGTTTGCTGATATCATAGCCATTGCAACATCATTGTAAACTAAAACAGCCTAAAGTTGTTATATGTAGTCTACTTTTCTCACACACTAAAAATACAACATTCACAATGCAACTCCCTTTCCATGCAATACTGGCTTATGATAATCCTCAAAACTATTAGAAAAACCGCTTCAAAAGCAAAAGAAGTTCAAATACTTTTACCGAATGCTAAAC
Organism: Chrysomya rufifacies; assembly: GCA_014858695.1. Taxonomy (NCBI): domain Eukaryota; kingdom Metazoa; phylum Arthropoda; class Insecta; order Diptera; family Calliphoridae; genus Chrysomya; species Chrysomya rufifacies. The sequence continues at coordinate 5,127 of JACGTJ010021359.1, read as the reverse complement.
GAGAAAAAAATTTAACTCCAACACACATACACACACACACTTATAGAAAAATGGAATAAATACCCCGCCAAACAAATGTTAAAGACAAATTGCATTGTGGCAAGAATCTATTGCCAAAGGAATTCAAATGAAACGAAAACATTCCAATAACGACGACTAGTTTGTAGAAAAAATTATATAAAAAATAATATTTTTTTTTTAAATGAAATGAAAATAACATTTTTGTTTGAAAGAGAGCACAAAAAAAAGAGGAAAATATCCTACATCTAGTACTCGCAGAAAATATATTGCCGAAAAACGAGAATTGATTTTAAAGTCATATGCAGCAAACAGAATGGTAGAATTAGGAGGAAGTTAATAACGAGTTTTATTCAATGTAAATACGCATCTTTTGTGTGGGAGCAATCAATGACTTTCAGTTTGTAGGGTGCAGTTATATGGAAAACATTTGACTTCTAATGAAATATAAACAAAACAAGTAGGGTAGGGTATTATATAGCCTGACTATATAATACCATACAACATTGCTTGAATAAAGTAAAGGACTAGTCTTTACCAATTTTAATCCGTTTTGTATTTGTAAAATTCTGCGATATTTTCAAAATTCCAAAGATTGTTTAAATATTTAAGCATTTTATACAGTTGGGTCCTTATTCTGCAAGGTAATATATATATTGCTAAATGAAAAAATTTCAGATCTTTTCTACAGTCTTCGTTCTGATATCGAAATAATAATTAGTATTAGAAATGCTAAGTTACACATCATTTAAGTGAGTTATATGTTCCAACCACTTTCCAAGAGTACATTTATACTGGGGCTAAATGACGCTATGAACAAATCATGACTGATTTCCATATGCTTGGTCCTTGTGCTAAAATACTTCTCTGAACCAAATTTCAAAACGATACATTCAAATTTACGATCTATATAGTTTACACAAAGCTTACATAAACAGCCGGGCCCCCCGTTCATACGGACGGATATCGTTAAATCGACTCATATAATGATTCATAGTCTAACTATAGTTAAAGGTGGTTGTTCAGAAATCTCTGTTCAAAAACAACAAAATTACAACGGAAATCTTAAATAACTTTAATATTTTTCATCCTCCCATCTTTAAGATATTCTCGACGTCACTGCTTTTTCTTGCAAACAATTGTAAAAATTCATACACTTGTACAATTTTTCTTGTTCGCGTCCGCTATTAGTAATGTTGCTGACATTTCATATTCAAATACGAAATTCATTTGAATTTAGCATTACTTTTTTCCTATACTCTTTCCGTTTAACTTCATCTACTTGTCTAATATATACTGCAAATATCTATAAGGGGAGAAAAAATAGATGTATTAGGAAATAAAACTCCTATACATCTTACGAATTCCCTATCAAATACTACAAAGATATTTGCTATGAACAAGTGATGAGAAAAAAATAGAAAACATTATAAGAAAAATTTCTATTTATTTCCATTTAGTATAACAAAATTTCAGCCTTATACCATCATTTGCCGCACATAAATTTTATTTGTATTTGAACATAAATCAATGTTTGGCTCCTGTCAACATTTGCAACATCTTCTAGTAAATCGTTTGTAAGATATGAATGTTTAACTGTAAAAGTATGAGTGTTTGTGTATCTTAGCAATTGTTTGTATCCTTAACTTCATTTCTTTGGAGTATATATTCATGCAATCACAAGCGAACGAGTAGCTTCTGTATTAAGGATATGAAAGACAGATTTTCATTTCATTTGCCTCTCTTTTCTTTGTATCATGTCTTTTCATGTTTTATCAGAATGTGTTGGTATGTTAAAAAATCTTCAGGAAAAAAGTTATTATGTAAAAAAGGGCCTTTGCAATTATTCATTAGTTTTGATTATTTGCAACGAAATTCAGAATTTACTGAATACCAACATTTGAGAGTCAAAACTTAGTTATAAATCAAATTTAAACTTAACTAATTTGATCTGAAAGACTAAGATATTCTTGTTTTTGTCTTAATATTAAAGGCATTTTAGAGAGGCCTAAGAAGTATTGAAATGGCACTATTTTTTCATTTGGTATGTTTATATCTTGGTGCCTACATTCAGTATATATGGCTGAAAAGTATTTAAGGGCTTTGGGGATCAATTACTTACAAAATTTAAACAGGTAACGTAACACAGTCAACTTACTTAATTAGATAATTTCTTTTACATTTTGAAAGTAACAGATTTATTGTTTACCTGTGATGAATGTTTAACAAATTACAGGCGGTTTTGAATTTGTATTAAATATATTAAAGTATTTCTCTTTTAATGTTATAAATTTAAATAGAAATACATAGAAAATTAATGGCAATTATTATTTAGTAATTGTTATGAATGCAGTTTTCTTCTAGCTCAGTTCTAGTTCGGTTCTAGTTCAGTTTTAGTTCCGTTCTTCATCAGTTCTAAATCATTTTTTGTTCAATTGTTGCTCAATCCTAATTTTCCTTTCAGTTCTAGTTAAATTTTAATCACTTCTAGATCTGTTCTAAATCAGTTTCAGTTCAGTTCTAGTTTAGTGCTTCTGGAGTTTTATTTCTATATATGCTCTTATTTATAGTTCAGCTCTAAATCAGTTTATGTTACGCTCTGGTTTAATTCTTGCTGAGTCTTAGTTTAGCTATATAACAGATCTAATTATTATTATATATCAGGAGCTAATTTCAATTCTAGTTGAGTACTAGCTGAGTTTAAGTTCAATTTAAGTTCATGTTCTAATTTAGTTTTAGACCACTTCCACTTCAGTCCAGAGAAAAGTTCATTCTTGTCCAGTTCTAGGTTAATTCTATTTTAATTTTAGTTCAGTTCTAATTCAATTTCAATATATTTCATTGCTAGTTTTAAACTGAATTTATTTTTGTATATTTCCCCCATTCTTCCAATTATATTACATACCGAATTTTTTCCTCTGTTTGACTTTGGTTTAAGTTCTAAATCTTGGAATAAAACGAATTATTTTTATAATTTGTATTCAGTTTTGAAATTTGTCCAAACCTTTTTTATAAATAAATATCATTCATTTCTTAAAAATTATTTACAATTATCATAAAAACTTAAACTAAAGAAAAACTTATTTTAAATTGAAAATAATTTTCAAAAAATTTAATTTTTTATGCACAATCTTAAAATACAGATATAAATCACTGGAGGTTGCTTTTTTCTATCTAAAACAATACTAAATATTAAATTTAAATTATCACAATTGTTACAAATTTTATAAGGTATTTCGAAAATCCTTGACAATGTTAGCATCTATTGACCCATTAAATTATACAAATTCAAATTTGCTTGTCTTTTTAAAATCTCACCCATACAGAGAGCAGCTCTTTGCTTTTGTAAAATGAGAGCAAAAGTTTGAGGATTGTATTGCTGGTTGAACTGCTGCAAACGATAGTAAGGATTCAATATGATTGGTGGATTTTGTGGTAACATAGAATTGATTTGTGGTGGTGAAGGCGAAGGTGTGGGAGCAAATCTTTTAAAATCCATTTCGTCGTGAGGTTCTGACTGCAATTCATGATATTTACGTTTGCGTGGTGTATTATCGGGTAAAGCATAAGGTCTAAATAAATCCGTGGAGGAAGATCTTTTGCTATTGGTGGTGGTTAAAACGTTTACGCCAGAGATTTCTTCTGCCGTTGTTAAATCTTGGGGTTCCTGTTTAATTTCCTTAACCGGGGACTTGGATAGTCTGGTGCCAAACTTTTTATGAGCATAATTGCGTTTTCCTTGGAATTTTTTGTGTTCATACTCTTGATTATTTTCTGCTGTAATATCCACTATTTGTGCTGGAGCCATTTTTTTCAATGTTTGTTACAAATATTTAATTCACTAAACTTTAGAAAATGTCTTTTAATAATGATCTTTACTCATTCAAGTCTTAACTGAATCTGTTGCGTTTTTCCAAATGTTGTGTGATTTTTATATAAGAAATCACCCTTTTTACTTAGTGGCCTGTTTTCAATACGTGTTCCCCCTCCCATAAACAGGTAAAAATGGTCATACATGACCCTTAACCTTTGTTCCATCAATAAATTATCATTAACCGTAAAATTTATGACACTTTCATTTAACCAACATAAAAAAGATACGTGTTCATGTATGTAAGTTGTGTTCAGCCTAATGAATTTTGAATTGTATAATTCTGCCTGTTCTTCTCAGTTAAGTTAATTCTGAAAATAAGAAATATTCTATCATAAATATATGTATATTTGTGTGGAAAATTGAGGTAAAATAATCATCATAAATTTTAGATTTTCTTTCGCTTTTGTTCTTCAACAAAACATGACATCTTGTCATGTTTTCAGTAACAAGTTACCTGCTGTTTCAAATGTTAGTTTTAAGTGTTACTTTTTCAAAAAAAAAAATACTTTAGTTTAAATGGGAACTCATAATTTTTATTCCCCTTTATATTGTTTCATTTTACCTGTAGGGAGATATTGTGCCTTTATCCAAAAATGTGTATCTTTACAATGGAAACCAATTAATTTTTCATTTAGTTTGTATTCACTTTTTTCTTAATCCGCTTTAACTGATCAAGTTAGAACATTGTTACTGAGCCGGTTTCTTTTAACACAAAATCTTTAAAGTCAAATGTGGAAATTCTTTAAATGAATCATTAAGAAAATCTAACAATAACGAAAAACTATCAATTACTTTCAGAAGTTCAACAAGATTTTTGGACATTTAATATCAATGACCTTTCTTTTTCCAATATCTATTTTATTTAAGACTTAAAACTGAACTTATGTTAATTTACTATTCAAATTTTATTCACTTTATTAAAAAAGATTTTCCGGTTTAGTTGGCTATAAAATAATTCTTTTTATATTTTCTTATTTATGTTATTTTATTATTGATTATATTATCTTTCAAATTATCAAAAACTTTATTGGATTCTTTCGTGCTCTCTTTTGTTTTGATTGACTTTTAATATTCAATTATCGGTTACTTATAATCCCAATGCTAAGCATATAAAAACAAAAATTAATAAACTCTTTATACTTAAACCGAACAGAAGCTGAACTTGAATGGAACTAGAACTTCACTAACTCTGAACTGATGTAGAACTGAACTAGAACTGAACTATAACTGAACTA
>JACGTJ010021333.1:0-13466 GCA_014858695.1 Chrysomya rufifacies | reverse complement strand
AAGAGGAGCAAATGTGAGTGTTTTGTAATGGCAAGATGATTTTATGAGGCATGTGATCTGTTTTTAGTGATTATTTGATAATCCACACTTGTAAGTGTAAAACTAAATGTACATGATGTTGTTAATGTTCATGGTCTTGCATGTTTATTTTTTCTCAAATAATTTCTTTGTTAGTTTTCCTATTAAAAAGAGTATTGATGAAAAAATATAATAAAAAAAATATCATTTAGCAGCCTGTTATTAAATGATTATTAGCTAAAATTTATTATGATGATTATAGGATTTTGATTATTTACAAATGAAATTTCAAAGCTTGTTTTCCTTTCGGATCTAACTGAGAAAGAAGCAAAGAATTATGGAAAAATTACATAAAATAATTTTTGATTAGTAATTACTAAGTAACAAATATTTCCAAGAATTATTGCATGATTAAGCAAAATTATTGTATAGTTTTTGAACTTGCATCACTTTCAAAATCCTTAGATACTTTAATGGTTTCTTTTAATAATTTAACGATGAAATATATTTTTATATAATACTCACATAAATTTCTGTTATATAAAATAAATGTTAAATTAAATAGCTACAATTAAATTTACATTTAAATGAAATGATATTGTAAACATAATTTTTAAATACTCATTAAATATAAATTTACATGATGTCAAGTGTTACTGTAATAATAATTATAATGATATTGTCAACTTTTGAGTGGCAACTAGCAACACAATACGGTGTTGCACAATTATACAATTTACCTACCAACTACATTCTGTGGCAAAATTGCTTGCTTGCTTGCTTATTTACTTGCTACTTACTTACAACTTTACTCCATATTTTATTTAAATAATGCATAAAATTTAAATGCCTCAACCAACAATATCAACAGCAAATTGTTTATAAGGACGGATGGATAGATGGTTGATTGTATGGATAACTAACATAAACATACAATTTTACGCATAACAATTTCATCCATAAAAATACCTTAATTTATGAAACAATATTACTACAACTACTACTACTACTCTTTAAGTCCGCTTGCCAACAAACTATTTTGGCATCATGATTTACAAAGCCAACCACATCACTACAGGAATATTGTCGTTATATGTTGCATGCAACAGAAAATACATAAATAAAGCAATAGCATCAACAACAACCAACAATCAGGCGATCCCTTAAGTAATAATTGCTTTTAATTCATTGTTACAGAAGCAGAAAACTTAAAACAATAACAGCTGCAGGTTGAGTGTTGTAGGTGGTAAGAGTATACTAAGGAATTTAGAGAGAAAGAGTAGAGGAAGAAATAATAACATTAAAATAACCTGTATTTATTTACTGTGTGGTAGACGGTTAAGGATTTGAGGTCAAAAACAGATAATATTTAATGTTATAAGACCAGACTAGAAACCTTAATATAGAGTATACAGCATACTAGACTATGGTCAAATTAAAGTTTATATGAAAGATCAAGAAGAATATGGTTATTCAATAGATCAGACTATAATCATAATATATAGTTTGATTGTATTATGATCGTATCGTAGATTGGGATATGTTCAGTTGTGTTTTAGTTCAACTCTTATTTAGTTCTTGTTCTGTCTTAGTTCAGTTCTATTCTAATTATGTTTAGTTTTAGTTCATTTCTAGTTCTAGTTCAGTTCTTGTTTAGTTTCCTTCTTGTTTTCTTTCTCATTTCAATTATAAAAAGGGCTAAGGGCACTTTTAGCAGACCGTATTATAGGCCTAATGTTAGACCTGGAATTGGTTATTAGTAAAGTACAGAGGTAGTTTGGAACAGATACTCTTTGAATTACAAAAAGCTATGCACAATTTTTCCAAAAAAATCAGGTATTATTTTGTCCATAAAAGTTGCGTGTAAGTTGTATGTTGTATTTCTTGAATGTGGCCTTTAATAATTGTCTACCAAACATGCCAAAGTACCCCACACACACTTCTACGAAACATTCAATACCAACACATTAAAATGTCTATGAAATGAAACTTGTGTATTTGTGTGCATGGGCCACAAACAGAAAATGTCCTTATGAATATTTAGAGCAGGAGTAGTATTAATAGTAGTAGTTGTAGTTGTAAAGACTATTGTCCTGGTCATTGTTAATATAAGAGAACATACAACAAGTTAAAATAGTAAAATACTAACGAATGAATTTTCAACGTTTGTAGTTTGCCGTTGTTACATGCATATTACACGTAGTTGAAGTCCCTACATTTCACGTTTAATTAATTTGTTATTATGTTTGTAACATTTGAAAATGTTGGTAAAGGACTTTCTTAAAAATTTAAAAAATAACTTTTGAAATGACTGAATTATTTTTAAATATGATGAACATTTCAAGAATACGAACTCATGGCAACATAAGTGTATCGAGGTTTCGAGATAGGCTATAAAATTGCATATTCTACTTTGTGTACATGGTTTACATGCACTGGTTGGAAATAATTTTTAGTCATAATCTGTTTTTTTTTTCTAAGTTACAGTGTTATGTATTATACCCCTCCGCTATAGTTGTGTAGGTAGCATTTGGAATCGCAGATTTTCGGGAAAATTCAATCTTTTCAAATCCTTGAACTAATACGAAGAAAGAAATCTTTATACTGACCAAAACATAGGTACATTTCATTGGGCATTTTTAAATCTTTAACGAAAGTAATAGATAAAAACTTAGTCTGAAATAGTTGACCTCTGGTGCGACAATGTCTTGAAGATAGAGATATGACAATTATAAAAACAAAAATAAACATTATCATTACTTCGTTAATTTATGTAGGCTATTAATATACCTATTAAACCGAGTTCTGTACCACCTTAACTTGATTGCCTTAAAATTATGTTATAGTGTAACGTAAAGAACGTTATTTTTGGGTAGAACAGAAAATTACATTACATCATGAACAGTATTTGTCTACGGCTATAACATGCCTACATATTAATGTTATACGAAAATGAATAGTTGTAGTTGTTGTTGGTAGTGTTGGCGTCTCCTAGACGTCTGAAATTGCTAGATGTAAGTAAAATTGCATTTCATGTCACATGAATTTCGTTTTCAGTTCACTCAAACAAATAACGAAAATGCACAAATGTGTATAAGAAAAAATGAGCAAAAATAAAATTAAAAAATGAATAAATAGGACTTGTCGAAAACCAACTCCAAAAAGGATGCGAATAATGACCAGTGATTGTGATTGTTTAAACAATGACATTTACAATACAAACTAACTGTACTGACGAAATACATTTGCCAGCTACTTGCAAAATGTTGTATGCAACATAAAAAATGATTTTACTTAACTCTTCATAATGTTTTTTTTTTTTTTTTTTTTTTTTTTTGTAAAGGTAAAAATAAAAGTACTAACTACAGGATGTTTAAATATATGTGAGATTGACTATACGTATGTGTTTCAAAATGAATGTGAAGAGTGTATTTAAGTGAGTGTATATATGTGTGAGTGTGTGTGTGTGTTTAAAGGTAATCAAAGGTAATGAACAGTAAATGAGATAAAATTAACAAGGACATCTTAAATAGTCCATGAAATGAACAAATTTTATGCAAAACAAAAAAAGAAACGACTGAGTAACACAAAAAGCAAGTATTTTTTGATAAAGATGTCGTCAGAATGCTGAGGATAATGATGTTTGGAATTGGTTTTATTGAAAGCACACTTAGATGATTAAAATTTTGTAAAATTCTTTATACATTTAAGTTATGAAGAAAGAAAATGAATACCTTGTAGTAGGAGTAATTTGATTCCAAATAGGATTTTTGTGAAAACTACAACACAAATTTGACTTTTAAATGAAGAAACGCCTTAATGAAAAACATTTGCATATTACAAGTACATTGAGTCTGTGATTAGAAAACGAAAATTTATGCTAATTATAAAAAATAGCCTTTAAAAGAAAAATGTTTACTGTAAATAAATTGTAGTATTGAACAAACTGATGCGATTAGTAATAATTAGAAAACAATTCGTTAATTAATTTAAGTTTTCAAATTTTAGAAATTCAAAATATGAGTGGAATTGTGTATTTTGGAAAATGCTGATATAGATAAGTTATTAAAATAGAAACATCACATTTGAAACGTTTTAAATATCCACGTGATAAAAGTCAACAGCTTAACAAAAACATTTTCAACATGATAATTAGGTTTAATAACTAACTAACCTCAAAAGTCCTTGCCTGAAGAAAGGCTAAAAAAGGAATTCGTAAGATTTCCCCTACCGTAATCAACTTTATAATCTTTAGGTATGATCAAAATGTAACAATATTTGTAATATTGCAGGAAGGCAAAAATCTTGAGGATTTATTTTATAACCAAATACAAATTTAAAAGTGAAACAAATTGTAAGTAGCCAAATTAAGGAAAAGAAAGATTTTAAGAATGTTTAACTAGAGTGCACAGCAAGGACTCATAACAAATATTACAACTTGTTTCAGGCCGTAAAAATATATTCCTAATAGCAAATAAATAATCCAAGAAAATTTCATAAGATTAAATTGTAACAAAAAAATCAACAAATTTAAAATCTTTCTGACATATTCAAAAGCAAATACTAATTGAAAATATCATTGAGATATCAATAGCTACAATATCAAATACTCGAAAAATTCTTCAATTTGAATCAAAAGCATTGAATGCTGAATGAAGATTTCTTCAAAAATATCGACATTTGTCCAATCTGCTCAATGCTTATACAAAACCAATTGATATCCGTGTCCTAAAATACTCTTCCCTCAAAGACATGACAAAATTCTTCGAGACTTTCACTATCTTTTAAGGATTTACCAAAATTAAGGAGAGTGTGTGAAGTAATTGATGTTCGTTTTGTCGGTATACAATTAGGAGTATTGATCGAGGTCTATCTTATAAAAATATTTGTGAGAGTTTAATGAAATCTGAAACTCTTTCAAATATGTCTGGAATTTATAGACCGCGATTAATGTTCCAAATTTCATTCCGATAGAACGAAGATCATTAGCTATCCGTTACTTAATTCTTCATTCAGGGAAGATATTCTAACAATACACTTGCATCAAATATTCTTTACCAAATTTCATTAAGACACCCATCTTAACAAAATTACAGCCTTCCCGAAATATCTTAGAATTTTGCATATCCAAAAGAAAGTGGAAGAATACTGTTGGAAAGACTGTGATTTCGGGTAAAGATTATAATACAATTAAACCATTTTTGTCAGATATTCAAAAATATTTGATTTGAGCGGAAGAATTAAAATGTGAATCATTGCAATTTTCTTAACTTAAAAGCTATTGCCAAACCACAAAAACTTCTGAGAAAATATTGCTAAAGGAACAACAATTTCCATGTTCTCCAGGATCTTGCATTTAACTAGTTTCACTAAAAAACGAAATTTCCGATATTAAGACGCTCTTGTAGTGATAGAGAAGGAAGGATGGATAATGAATGGCGATGTATAGTTATTAAAAAAGATGAAATAATACTAAAGCTAGTGAAGTTCGCTTTAATATAATTCAAAGCGAATAGCTGATGAAATGTAACTTTGTTTTAAAACATTTTAATTAATTAAGACAGATGCCAAACATTCATCTCTCCCACACTAGACAAGGTAACACTGTTTCATTCAAAAATTATTTAAAAGCAACTAGATATTATCCCTGGAGAGTTAAAAAAAAACATCAGCAATGAACGTACAGCCAAAACATACACATTACAAAGGACTAGTACAACAAAAGAACAATTTTTTTTTCTAGAAGATAATAAATAAATAAACCGGCAAATTGTTATTGCGAAAAAAATCTCCCCAAAAAATTGAAAACAGCTGCTTTAACACCGTCAACTCACATGGAAAATAAATGCACAAAAAGAGAACTTAATGTGAGAGAAAGAAGAAACGTAAGGAACTGAAACACTATATTTACTATAAGGTTTGGGAAATAGTGTAGAGTCAAGGGGTTAACATGAACAATTCTTTGTATATTTGTAGCAATATTATTGAAGTTCGTTTAGAGATTTTTGGGATTCAGTAATGGTACCATTCTGTGCTAACACTAACTTCATAGTAAAGTTCCATCACTCAGACACACATAACATAACATTAAGGTCCTTAATGGGCAAACGAAAGGGGAGCAACAAACGAAACATTAAAACATAAAATAATTGAAAAGAAACCAAGCAAGTTTATTATTATGATTAAAAAATAACAACGAGAATCAATGAGTAAGAGAGCTCGGTGGAGTAAAAAGAGCAAAAAGTTAGAAAAAGAAAAAAACAAACCAAAAACAACTCTCAAATATAAACAAAAAACATGCACATGTTTTTATAAAAAACAACATCACAGAAAAAAGCCGGTTTATGTAAATGAGTCAATAAACCGAACTAAAGAGACTAAATAAAAAACTCTCTTTATAACCTAACATAACTCTCCGGTTCTTAAATTCTCTCTAAGCATATTTTTTTAGCTGCTGCATTTAACGAGTTATTAACTAATGCTACACGAAAGGGACTCGTTTTAATGCAAACGATTAAATAAATTTATTAAAATTGCAAATACTCGTACACACAGATAGATATATAATGATATAAGCGAATTTACAAAATTGGGGGGATAACGACGAACGGAATAAACAAGAAAATCAGAGTAGTAAATTGTGCTGCCAGATGAAGATGAATTTTTAGAATTCATGATATTCTTGGTGAGTTTTATATAGGTGGAAGCATCTTCAAAATTTCTTTTAACATTGAGAGGTATTAGGTATCTCTTACTTAAATCGAAAATCAAAAATTATTAAAAATTATATTTAAAAGAATAAAGTTGTGATCTAAATATATTCAAAAGGATTTCATTTTATTGAAAGCCTCTTCTAAATCTTCGAAATTTCTAGCATTCATCTGAAGTAAAGTTTGAATTTGCTTTGTTAATTAGAGTTATTTTATATATGAAATACGTTGCAACTTAAGAGTCAAAATATTGAAATGAAGTTTCTCAGAATATTTCCGACCAACTCTATGATTTAATTTTTAAATATACTTAAGTTTTATTACATTAAATCATATATTCGATATTTTGAAAAATTTAAATTTAGAATTTTTTTTGAAACTTCCGATCACCGCTATTTTTTTTTACTTAATATTGTGATGTAATTATATCAGAACGATATATCCTAATCTGTGCCATATGGCACAGATTAGGATATATCGTGCCATAGTGACATTTTCTGATCAAAAGTGCCAAAACATGGCAGTGAAGATCAAAAATGTTGTTAGACGATGCTAATATGCTTAGCGAAAGTAATAAATTGTTAACCAATTAACGAGATTTTAAATGGATATTAGAGTTGTGTTCGTTTTAGTTTAACTCTCTCAATAGAAGTATTCGAGGCAATTCGTAAATGCATGAATTTTAAAAAAGCTGGACCACAAACAATAGTTTAGTATACCCTAGTTCGTTCATTTAATTCATTCTCTCATTTGAGCTGTAATATGTGTTACTTCGATTAAAAGAATTGAGCAGATAATAGTATTTTCAGATTAAATCGTTCAATTGATTTATCAATAAATGTTTAGGTTAGGTTTAAAGGATGACACCGGCAAATATATGCCAATGCGCATATTCATTCTGCACCTTTTCTAGAATCTATTACATTCAATTTGATGATTTAATGAATTCTAAAAGAAATATAATCCTAGTATATTTAGTATTTCATTGCATAGGGGGAATTCACATTGTGTGATCAATAATGTTTACTAAGTTCTCAATTGTGCCCTGCTCATCTCCAGTAGCATTTTGTTATGTTCAATTTGACTTTCATTCCATAAACGTTTTGCATTTTGATGATTAAACTTAGTTTAACTGTAACTTTGTACTTTGTATTAATTTTTTTGTGTTACTTTAATTTTCGTTTAAAAATTGTTAATATTATAACTTAAACTTATAATGTGAGAGGTTAAAAGTAGTAAATTTCATCTTTTTGTTTAGACGTTTTGTAAATATTTCTAAAGAATTGCTTTAATTTAAATTTAAGCAAATTGTACTTAAACTAAGTTTAAATACAATTTGCTTAAATTCGACTTAATTTCATTACGAATTAATTATTTTTAATTAGTTGACATTGTTGTTTAAACTTCCAATATTAACGTTTAAACTTAGTTTAAATATAGAAATTTCGGCGTTTAAACTAAGTTTAACAAAACGGTTTCATTTTTAATAAGATATGAATTCGAATTCTTTTTAAATGTTTAATTATTATTTTAAATTAGTTGACATTGTTATTTAAACTTCCAAAATTAGGATTTAAACTTAGTTTAAATATTAAAATTTGGGTGTTTAAACTAAGTTTAACAAAACAGTTTCATTTTTTATAAGATATCATTGTCAAAATTTTAAAGCAATGACTACAATTTTTATTTTTAAGTTGAACTAAGATTAAGTTTAACTTAAATTTTGCAAAGTTTCAAACTTTTTAAGTAATTGTTACATCTGTTGGAATTTATGGAAAATATTTATCTGGCAACCTTTGTTTAACAAGTCTTCAACAACATTGTGTGTTGTGAACTCGGTTATAACTAGCCGTAGTAGTAGAAGTTGTAGAGTACGTACGTAGTAGTTGTTTTACGAGTCCAACTTGAAATCAACAAAAAGAATAAGACAAATTCTCTTCTAAATATTTGTATGAAATAAACGAATATGTTTGTCAGGATATGTGATTATTAACATAAAATTTAATGTTTTTGGTTTTTTTTATATTTTTTGCAAAACCAATAATATTTATGTATCGATGTGTGTGTGTGTTTGTGTTTTGTTGTTATTGCATGCAATTCTTTCGCTTTGCTTTTTTTATGTTGTCGTTGTTCTCCTGATGTTTACCATTGTTGATGGTTGTGCTTTGGTCATGTTGTTCAGTGTAAGTTTTGCAATGTTACAGGAAGGACGCGTTTTAGTTTAATTGTAAAATACGTTTAACTAAGTAACTAACGGCTTGTAATAGCAAGAATAAAACTGTTTGAAACATGTTTTTTAGTAACATGTTAAGAGTTTGAATTAAGAAAAAGAAACTAAAGATTCTTGATAATTGAAAACAAAAAAATGAAATCTTGTAATAAAACTAAGAAAATATATATATATAAGAAAAGATATTTGAAAAAAGTTTGTAACCAGTGAAATATATTAAACAAAAAACCGGTATTTTAGCCCCAAAAAAGTGAAGTGCTAAGAAAATGATTTTGGGTTTAAATTTGAAATAAAAAGAAAACTAGATTTAAAACAGAATAATATTGAAATGTTGTAAATTTAATAACAAAATCAATGTTAAAGAAAAATGAAATACAAATATTTTAAAATAATTTTTTTGCAATAAAAAGATAAAAAAATTTAAACGAATTTTTAAAATTAAAGAAATTGTACTTTCATTACAAAAAATGTGAAAAATATAACTTAAAACTTGAAAATTTAGAGAGAGACAGAAAAAAAAACATTTCTGTTTCTTTAACGGAAGTTTAATTAAAATATAAAAATGTTGATTATTTTTAAGTTAAATGTATAAAATGTAGCTGTTTTCAAAAATTCTTATCATCAGTGTAATATATCATAAAAATGTTTCCCCTCTAAAGTTTGGTCACAAAAAAAAAAAAAGAAAAATGTGTGCAAAAAAAGAAAAAAAAAAAAAATTGAAACAATCACCACAACAGCTGTAATTTTCTGGTTACCAAAATACAAAAAAACAAAAAGGCAAGTGTCATAATTTACACTCTCCATTAGAGGGGGTAAATCTCCGATCTCCTCCTACATCATCAAAATTTTAAAATGTTGCATTTTTTTTTTTTTGAATTTGTTTTTGTAACCGCCGGAATCCACCAAAAAAACTGTGTGTGTGTATATAAACGAATTTACAACTTTTGTCTAGTCACAACATAATTTTTATGGTTGTTTGGGTTTTTTTATTGTTGGTTGTTGTTTTAAGTTTTTAAAGGATTTTTGTTTGTTTGTCGTTACTTTGGGGCATTTTGATATATTTTTGGGGGAAATATTTGTCATGTCAAGAATGAAAAAAAAAATATCAGCATTAACGTTTTGCTAGCAATTGGTTACAAATAATTGCAACTGATTGCTGTATTCAGAATTTTTAAAATAAGCTAGAACGCTATATACCCTTTATCTTTCACATAGTTTCTGTACTATTATACACTTCATCAGCATTCATGACTATTATTTATTTTCAGTTTTACTTCTTTTTATTGAAAGATATAATGGTTTCACAAATCTAAAACAAATATTCAAAGATAATATTAGAAATGAAATAAAATTTAAAAAATTAAAAAATATATATATATATTTTACAATCTATAACATAATACATACAAAAAATTGTCAAAAGATTGTTTCACCTGAACATTAAGAGCAAATGATTCGTGACCTTATGGAATAATTTTTATATTTGTGTATCATAAATTTTATTAGAAGTTTTATTTTTTGTCGAAAATGTTGCAATTTATCCAATTTATTCAATATTTGTTCGATTACTGAACAAATTATTAAACCATTTAATATTTCATAATTTTGTTAACCATCTCGGAAAACTTTGTGTGATTTTATTCTATGCCGAACTTTTGTTTTCCGCGGCAGATATTTTTCAATTTCTGCGACGGGTTTTTAGTGGCTTCCAAGTATTTGCAAAAGCGGAATTGTTGGTGCCTCCATAAATGTTGTCAAAACTGCCAAATAAGAATTCCAATCCAAAGGATCTTACTCATAATTACTAATGTTCTGCTCCAATTGTGTAATGGTTTACAATAGCCGCCTGTTCGTCTAGCTAGAACGTAAGAACCAAGGCACTTCGTTTCAGAAAGTAAAACAAAGCGATTTGTAAATGATGGACGAAAACTAATTTACATAGTGTCTTTGTCTTAAAATATGTGCCTAAAAACGTTTAAAGTATCAAAATTAAGAAAAAGTCTTAATACTAAAAATGGAATTATCTTCTAATATAAATATGTTTGAATGAAATTTTGTTTTACATTTTTTTTAGTCACATAATTTTACGCAAAATTCTATTATTGATTGTTTTCAAATTCCTAGTTTTCTTTTGTGGAATTCCAAAAAAAGACTTTTGAATTAAAAAAATTAAAAAAGCTAAAATTAGAAATTTGAAAGTGCAATACATGGTCACCATCAAAACGGCTTAACTAAATTCTATCAATCCCACACACGATTATTTGAAAAAAACATATTTGAGTTAACGATATCCATACTTTTTAAGTCATTTTAGGATTAAAACGAAATTGATTCTGAATTGATTATTAATTTTTCTGACCAAGTTCTAAAAGAATATATAAAACAATTTCATTTCGTTAACATCTTTTTTGTACTACTCTTTCGTTATGTGACAGTCTAAGAAACTTCTCTTTTCATTATCCATGACTATTCAGTTTTCATTTGACGTTTTGATAATAAAAACTTGGTTTAATTAAAATTTCCTTGTTTATTTATCTCGACTTTTACGCAACAGTTTCTTATTTTCATCATTAGAACATTGAATTTTAGGAAGTCACGTTTTAATTATGTTTGCCGTTAAGTAAGAGCTTTTAATAATTTTAACCTATCCGAATATATTAGCAAGGAAAATCGAAAATTGTGAAACTAATGAGTATATAATTTCAAATGAAACAAATTCTACCGAAACCTTATGTCATATTTTAAAATACAAACTCAATTCACTGAAGCCACTGTTTTGATATTTTGTAATAAAAGTAAAATTTTTTCTTTAAACTTATAAAGCCATAGACAAATAAGTAGATATCAAAATCAGAAAGTCAAACCTACATCAGTTGTTGGAAAAATTATTCTTACAAAAACAAAATTTATATAATTTAAATTTTTCAAATGTATTTTGTTTTTGTACTTTATGATAAAGGGGAAAAGTTTTGAAAATTTTTGTTCCTCTCAGTCAAATTTCTATTCATTATCTATGTTTAAAGCTACTTACATTCTTCTATTATAGGAGATCCTTTATAAATCAAATAATTTTGTTTCATCATTTAGCTTTCAGCTATTTAAACATTCATTGTTTAATTCTTAACATTATTTCGTTCACTGATTTGTTTTCTATAAGTATTAACTTCTCCCCAGATTTGTATACATAACTGTGGTATTCTACCTTTAAGTCTGCATTTTTATACCCACCATCATAAAATGAGTATATTGGGTTTGTCATTCCGTTTGTAATATGTTAAAATATTCGTCGAAGACCCTAACATGCATATATATTCTGGGTCCTGGTAAGATTCTAAATCAATCTGGCGATGTCGGTCCGTTTTTTTAAGTCACTTTAGGATTAAACCGAAAGCACGATAGAGACCGCACCGGTTGAGCAAGGAAGAGAAATTTTGGCCACGCCCATATTTCCGCCCACCTCCCATATAAGCCCAAATTTCAAAAATATGGAATTTTTTTGTTACCTCACAACACGAGTACCACATTTGTATGAACAAATGGATAAATGGGCGTGCCCCGCCCACATTTGCATTTTTATTTAACTTCTTGGTCAAAGATTCGACCAAGTCGAATATAATCTTATTTGTTTCATAATATATTTTTTTCTATTTTATTCATTATGCTATATAATTATAGTAATTTAATTATTTAATTTTTCCGAGATTTTTATTTTTTAACTTCTAAAGGAAGTATAAAGGAATTTATATTTCTTTTTCATATTTTTGATACACCATCATAATAACTGTCATCGTCGTCATCATCATCATCACTACATAGTCTATGGTCAACCAACATCTGTCAGAACATAGTAGATTATTTTTTTTGCTACCATTATTTTATCACAATTTTTTTTCAAACTAAAATCATTGCACCATTTTTTTTCTTCTCAATTTTATTTCTATGGCTTTTACTGCCAGACCGTGTTTGTCCTTGTGTGAATAATGAAAATTTACTATGAAAAACAAGCAAATAATTTTTGTTATTTTGTGTTTTATTGTAAATGAAATTAATTATGAAGCAGGTTTAAACGTTAACCTTGACTCATTTATTAATTTTGTATAAAGAAATAAATGGGTGTAAAAGATTTCATTTAAGTGATTTAGGATTAAAAGAAAAATAAAGAAATTTTTGATGTTATTAAAAATATAACAAATAATTATAAAGAAATTTGAGATTTTATCTAGGAAAAAATTAATTAAAATAAATTATAGGGCAAAAATATCTCACAGCATAGCTTATAGACTTGTAAAGCAACGATAATATACTTGTACAATGGGTCCTAAATTATAGTCCGCGAACTGAACTAGAACTGAACAATACCTGAACACGGTCTAAAGGAGAACTGAAAAACAACAGAACTAGAACTGAACTAGAGCTCAACTAGAACTGAACTAGAACTGAACTAGAACTGAACTAGAACTGAACTAGAACTGAACTAGAATTGAACTAGAACCGAACTAAAACTAGAA
>JACGTJ010021327.1:0-11058 GCA_014858695.1 Chrysomya rufifacies | reverse complement strand
AAATGGGCATAATTGGATTATAAATAAGGCAGTTAATGAACAAAAATCCTAAAAATCCACCATTTTGAAGCATTTTAGCACATATTATGTCATAAATATGAAACTGAAGAAGCTACAGTGATAAAATTTGAAGTGTATCATTAGATAGTAAAGTTTACGAAGCAAATATGGGCGTGTCACGCCTACTTTTCCGCCCTCCTCCCACATAAGCCCAAATTGAAATATATGAAATTTCTTTGTTACATCATAACATGAATACCACATTTGCATGCACAAATGGATAAATGGGCGTGGCCCGACCACACCATTTATTTTATTTAACCTTTTTTGATGGTGGATATCAAAGATTCGACCAAGTCGAATATAATCTTACTTGTTCTTTCTGAAAATTTCTGAGTAATACTTGTAGTACCGGGAGAAAGATTTTTTTAATATACATAACTATTTTGGTTTGTTTGATATTTCATTATATGAGTAACACATAGATGTTATTCCTAACCAACGAAAAAACCTTTTGTAGGTAGCTGCGGAACTAAATAAGGATCAAAATTGGCTAGACTAGACCTACAAAACATGCATGAAATTACAAATTAAGCGAGTTCTAAGTGTAAATTGTTGTTCCGTGGGGTACATTTGTAAGGGAACAAGGAGTAATTATAGACTAACCATGTCCAACAGACTTGGTCCTCATGCAAAAATGCATGAAATTACAAATTAAGCGAGTTCTAAGTATAAATTGTTATTCCATGGTACATTTGTAAGGGAACAAGGAGTGATTATAGACTGACCATGTCCAATATAATTAGTCCTCATGCAAAAATATATATTATTATATTATTACGATAGCTTCAAAATTGTAGAGTTTGTAAAAGGTGCACGATTTTTGACAAACACACAACTACAATCACATAAACGTAGTCAAATTTTTGAAAACATTTTTCAGTGTCGAATATGCACACAATTACTTCAAAACATGTTGTACGAATTAAATGAAATAAGACCAAAATATTTTTGAGATAAAATACAACTCAATTGTAATTTTTTCTTTTTATTTGGACTTTAATTTATAATGAAATAAAAAACCAAACAACATTCATTTTTGAATTTTCTCAATTTAATTGGTACTTATTTCGTTTCGTTAATTATATAAGGATCATATGGTCTCAACAAAACATTTGCTTCAATTTTCTTAATAGGTATTTGTTTAAGATAGGCAGTGGATTAGATTTTACAGCATCCGATTCTGGTGCCAGGGCTGCTGGCCGCTCCTCCAGACGGGATTGTTATAAAACGTTTATTATAGCGTACCTTTATCTATAAATCAGAAACCTGCTCCATTTATAGTTCCTCAGCCATATTTTCGCCGTAGACTCACCATAATTGTAGACATGTTTCAGCATGCCTACTTTCTTGAGACGTTCTTATAACTAGTCAAGTTACATGGCAGCGGCTCCTTCTAATTTAGTTAGTTATGTAGCGAATGCCAATGTCTTTGCCTGGGAAATACTTGATCATAGGTCGAAAATAGTTTGATACTTGAACAGTTTAAATAAGGGCTCTAATTCACATTTTCTTAATTGAGCATTATTCAATATAGCCAATAATGCATAGGACATTTTGTAGAAACCATTATTATCCAAATTTCATTTGTTTCATTTCAGTGCATTTTAAAAATTGTCACCCAAAATGTGGGTTTTACAGCACGTAATATGAGGTAGTCTCTAACTCAATTGAGCTTGACCAAATCTCACTTGTATATAATAGGTCTGACAGTTTGCGAGTATCCAAAAATGTCCAAATTTTTAATACTCGCGTTTGTCTAGATAAAATTTGGGGTAAAAAATTCTCCCTCAAAATAAAATAAATTCATTTCCTTTCTACAAAAATTTGTCGGTAGTTTTTCTTCGAATTCGATCGGAAAACAAATAACAGCTGATCAGCTGGAAATTTCCTCAAAATCTTTCATTTTCTAAACCAGATTTATATGAATATGTATTTCAAAACCAAATTCAAATCGTAAATGCAAACATACGATAAATCTGAATATTTAAAGGCCTGTTCCTGTTCCAACAACAACAACGGATTTGTGTTTGTTGCATTTTCTACGACTAAAAAATAACAACAACAAATTTAATAAATCAATTTGCTGCTTTAAATTTTTTTGAATAATTTTTCTGGGTATTAAAGAAAGAAAATGTTTGGTTTAAAAAAAGTTGTATTTGAATTTAAAATTGAATTTTGTTGGTGTAATATTGTAAATGTATTGAGTGCTTGAGTGCACCGGCCTTGTTGCTGTTTTAATTAATTTTTGCATTAATTAATTAAATAATTTTTAAAAGTTCAAGTTTGAATAAAGGAACAATTGAATAAAACAAAATAAGAAGTTAATAATTGTTTAACTTTTTCTTCCAAACGTTTATGAATGCTTTAAAATAATTTACTTCACTTTAACCTTGATTAACATCTAAATGGTATCTTTTACATTGCGATTTATTTTTTGTTTACAAAAGAAAAAAAAAAAGGATTTCAATTTCCTTGAAATATACTTTTTTTGTCTATTTTTATAGATATGTCTATCTATCTATCTATGTATCGAAAAGGGATCCAACACATTTACATTTGATACGAAATAGCATTTCTCTAACCTTTTTGTATATGAACAAAGCAAAGTATAAAATGCTAAATTTGTAATTAACTTTGTTTAGAAGAAAGTGAATCAATGAAATATATAAATTTTAAATCACTCTGAAGTGAAAGTATGTAAAATGATTTTCCTTTGGGAATCACTGCTGACAAAGTGTTTACCATAAACTATTGTGGTGTGAATGATTTTTAAGGGAAGTTTGAATATCTGAAACTGTACGTGTGAAAATTCAGTCAAAGGAAGTTAATTCCATGAATACGACTCACACGTTTCACATATCAAATCCCTTTTTTTCATTTTGGTAGGCATATCAAATCGTTTGAGCTCATTTAATGTTTTGAACACACGAAAAATACTTAAAGGTATTCAATTTTAAAATACTTCAATGATAAAAAATGAAAATAAATATTCGTTTATCTTTAACACTCGACAACGACTAAGAGACACTAAGTACTTAAACGTAAGCAAAACAAGTAGCAATACTTTTTAAATTCATTTTTTTATCATGATATTAAACATTTCGATTTTGTTTTTGCTAACAAACAAAAACAAAAAAAGGGTTTCCTAAGAAATTGCGATTAGTTTGAAATAAGATGTAATCAAATTACAGGAAAATTTTAGTGTGAAAATTTGCACTGAAACAATTTTAATTAAAACTTTAAGTAAATATGTATGAATATTTGGCAGACACTGTCTAAATCTAAATGTTGAAATGTACACACACATTCATAGACATATATTGATTAAAGTTATCCTTTTAGAATTTAAATATATCTAGTTGTATTAAAATACATATACACACTTGCCAACATTTATATTATATAAATGCATACATACATACTTACACACATACATATATCCATACAAATAAAATGAAAATTAATAGAGAAAGATTTGATGTTTGCCAAACAACTGATAAGATTTCAATTATTGTTTTGCAATAAACATTTCAAATAATTGTAACTTTGGCAACCTAACTTTATATCAAAAACACATTAAATTTTTAATGTTGTCATTTCATTTGAAAACTGCCATTCTGAAATGGTATGCTTGTGTACAAATAAACTGTGTAATTGTAGGTGTTATTTTAAAATGTAAAAATAATGCAATTTTTCATTATTATTAATGTGACGATTTAAACAGATTTTGTATAAACTTTATTTAAACAAATTTTGGTAGTGATATAAAAATTTATGTGAGTGAAAGAGACTTTTGGCTTATTAGGATCTAGATCACTATTGAGAAAAATATTTGCTGTGGAATGTTTTAATGAAGATTGACGAGCTTTTTTTTTTAGCAATTTTAATGTAAGTAAGGGTAATATGATTTTTCGTCTAACATTCCAATGTTACTTAAATTACTTCATTTATAGTATATAAGTATAAGTTTGGCTCTGGCAGGTTTGATTTTTGTCAAAAACAATATTCTCTGTGCCCTAAGTGCATCTTTATATACTTTGATTCGGGTATATAGTTATATTTTTAGCAATTCACACATCTATCTTTCACTAAAAAAATAATATGCATCAACCAAGTTTTTAATAGTCTGTTCTCTCATTTATAAACAGATCCCTTTTATGAACCAACGACGTATGCTATTGTAAAAATCGTTGCAATATTTCACCATAGAAATGTTCCTCTAGGAATAAAGTTTTCTAATTTCGCTTCAAAAGTTCTCTTAAATTTGGAATTTAAGCTCGGTTATATTACATATGTTGGTTCCCTCGCCACTTCAGAATCTATTGAAACTGATTTTTATCGGTTGATTGCTGTATAATATGGTCGTCTTGACCGACTATAACACTCCCACGTTTTTAAAATTAAGTAACATTTTTGTTAATTATATTATTTTTATAACTTTATTTAAAAATGTTATTTCAATTGTTAAATAATGTGAATTGTATTTAAAAGCTTTTTAATAAGACAATTAACAAAGCAAAATATTTCAGAAGTTGAATGTTATAATTTACGGATTTAATGATAAACCGATTTTAAAATACAAAATTTTGGTGTGATCAAATTTTGTATTTGATTTTGAACATTTATCTTATCAAACTAAGCGCAATTATTACAGCTATAACTAAATATATGATTTAATCCGTCATACAAATATCTTTTTTTATTTTAGGGATAGAAAATCTCTTAAATCTTATTTAAAATATTGTTTGCTAAACACAAAATCCCAGAGACATTAAAGAATTACTAACTCGTTTTGAAATGAGTTGCCTGAATGAGTTTAGAATGTAGAGAAATCCCGCAATATGGCAGTATGTTATGCCCGAAAACTCGATCGATCGGTATCGATTTTCCACTTAGCCAAAAAATTTGATATTTCGCCAAACAAAAAATTATCTGTGGGAAATCGCCACGTTTGACGATCGATCTGACAACCCAGCAGCTTAACGCCATTGCTTAAAAAATATTTGGAAGAATATAGGTGGAATTCATAAAACCCTTAACTTTTGAAATTTCGAAAAGTTCCGAACTTATATCTGTTTCTTTTTATACCCATATAAATTTAATTATTATTTTCATTTTTCACACAGAATATCAGTGAGTCATTAATGTGACTCACGCACAGAAAAGTGTGTTCTCAAGAGACATTTGAGTGATCACATAATATTGGGTTTTGAATCAAAATAATGTTTTTAAATAGATAAAGCAAATTTGAATTGTAACAAAAATTTATTATTTTAAAAAAGTGAACGAATTTAAAACAAGAATAAAAATTAAATTAAAAATTAATTTACTGAATACACCTATAACAAATTATCTTATTTACATTTTGTAATAAACATTGTACATAAACATTTTCAATTTTTTAATGTACGCCTAAAAATATGTTAATATTTGTTAAAATAATATTGTTATAAATTATCCAAATCATAAGCAACTATTCTATAATATTACGCATATTTTAAGGCTAAATTAGTTTAATTTAATATCAGAGACCGAAAAAAGTGCTAAATTTGATATACACTTGAAAGATTAAAGATATATCACACTTAGAGTTATTTATTCTGAAGAGTTTACGATTCTGGTTAAGAGAATCTGAGCAGAAAATTATGTCTGTATAGTTATTGATGAAGTTTCAGATTTATTTCTCGGAATGTATGAAACTGCCCCACTGTGTGATGCTAGGAATTAATTACATAAAATTTGCCATAAATAATATTGAGTAAATAAATGTTATTTGTTATATTACCTTGAGCACTTTTAAAAATGCGGTTAATCTCGTTGTATATTCAAAGGAAATGTAAAAAGAAAGTTCCATTTATCATTCGTCTCTTTATTGTTCCCTTTCGTACTGTACAAATCTTAAGTAATTTATATACTGTACGAAAGTTTATATTGAAATTGAAGTAAACACGTTAGTACTTCATCGAAGCATAACTGATTGTATTTAAATGAATAAATTAGCCAAAAACCAGAAGTTCTGTAATTAGAAACTACTCAGGCGGACGGATACTGCTTCTTGACGTAGCATTTTATCATAGAAGAATATTTCAACATGTTGCAAACGGAATTACAAGCCGCATATTTTATAAATTTATGACAAGATATTGAACAAACAATTCTAAATATGCAAAAAAAAATAATGTTTAAGAACAACTGACATTTGTTTAATATTTCATAGTTTTTATACATATATATTATAAAGAATATCCTTTCCTGAAATCTCCTTGATGAATTCATGTTGATATGAATTGAAGTTTTGATGAATGTTATTGTATCTGCAGTTTATGTTGTTGTTACATTTACCGTTTTCGACATTTTTGGTTTTATAACTTCTTGTTTGTGGTTTTTCTTCATTTTCTGAAGTCATAATTTTTTATAGTTAATATTTTCTTTTCCATTTTATATCTTCATAAATGTATATGGATATAACGTTTTCTTAAAATCTTTACGACAGTTAACATAAATTTCGGTCTGCAGAAATGAAAAAATAAGTTTTATGAAATGGCAAGCATTTAAAACTTATTTTTTTTATTTTTTGTATACATGGAAGATGAAGTTTGAGAAAAGTTTAAATGATGACCCTATATTTCTTAATTTAGAAACGCTTTTATGGTAGTAGGGAAAACAGAGTTGATTGTCTAAAGTTTTCATCCATGTTATGGCAATTAAATTTTGTTTGTGTTTGTAATTATTTAGCTTCTTTAATATAACCTAAATTTAAATATTTAAAACCATCAGTGATCCACAAACTGTCAGTTTATTAAGAACTTAATAAAAACGCAGTCCCAGGGAGTGAAATTTGTTCGATAGGTATCTTTAGTACTTCAAACTTTTTAAATTAAAGAATGTTAAAGGCGTTCAGATGATCACTAATTGTTATGCATACCTTTATAGGTATAAGGAAACTTCTGATCATTCTCATTATACCGATTATTTTTTTACTAGTTCGAAAATAAAACGATCGCAACATATATATGAAGGAACCGCTGTCATGCCAATGTCGTTGTTGGAATTTTAGATAAGAATGAAGAAATGAGTAAATTTGCTTTGAACTGATGCAACTCGTTATATGGTTAAGGCTGTAAGGAATTTTAAAGTCTTTTACCTAAAACTAATTCATGTAACCTGTGTATCATATGAGCTATCTCAAGTAGCTGAAGACATAAAATCCCGTTTTACAGATGTAGATATATTAATTTCTAAGCAAAGTTTTTTTTTGTCGACCCTCCAGACAGACGGACATCGTTAAATCGAATCAGAAAGTGACTATGATTGAATATATGATTTTTTTCTCTATGTTACAAACATCTGCATTAACGTATTATATCCTCTACACCTATGATAGTGTGGGGGTATAAATATACAATGTGGAACTCGTTAGAAAATAGAAATATTCTGCGTCCATATTCCTTTTAAGATGCCAATATGCATAATATAAAATTTTCAGTTGTAAATGCTGAATGTTAACGTTTATTAAATATAAGAAAATTTGTTCATACAGTTGTTAATCGAAATCTCAAGTTAAAGTTGGTTGTCAAAGGCAATGCTTTTGGAAAATTCGAAAAGAATAACTGAACCCATTATATTCTATTTAATCCAAGCACTTTTATTTCGTAAATGTACATTTAATAAATTTCTAATTTGTTCTTACATATTCAATGTTTATTTACCAAAAATTTGGGTTGAAATATTTTGTCTATGATAATTTTTTGTTCATTTAAAATTTTTATCTGCCTTAATATATCAAATGGTAGACATGAACGGAGCTATGAGCGACGTAGAATCTTATATAACTTCCTTATACAAATAATACGGGCATAAAACAACAGTTTTCAGTTAACTTAAAAGTAAATATCGTGCCATAATAACAATAAAAGTTTTAAGGACTAAACTTTACACCATTTCTTATTTCATCACAAATTATCATTCATTGTATAATAACTAAAACATTCATTCAGTGAAGTGTTAAATAATAAAAAAAAACAGTTTCTACATTTTCCGCCTTAAATATATTATCGGAACTATACTAAAAGCTTCCTTCCTACAGTCGTACTAAATTCTCCCATCAAGTAATAATCAACACATATGATTATCACCAGCAATACAATTACAAGGACATCATTATTTAGCAAATTATACTTTGTTTTGAGCATGAAATCTATATAAAATTAAACTGGCGATGCGTTAATTTATTTTTTGGAAAAAAAGAAAAAATAATTTATTTCAGGAATTCCAAATATCAGGCTATTAAAGGAATAATTTCTTTTTGGAAATAAGTTAAAAATTGTGTAAACAAGGATAACATTTTTAAATCTGTTGCATTAGACAATGACTGAGAATTATAGTCTTAATTAAATTATTTCAAATTATTTATGCTTTGAAAACACAACGAATTCTTTTAAATATCTGTCTATTAATGTTGGTAGATATAAATTAGTATGAAAAATCATCTAGAATAGAAAGTCATTGTAAAGATGAAACAACTTTAACTTAATTAGAAACTCAACTAATAAAAACATGAGAAAATGTCAACAATGACAACTGAAATATTTTTTTTGTGTTGTCCGTAAAAAGTTAAAAAGTCATTGGCAATGATAAAGAAAGGAAATAATCATTACTAATGTTACAATTATTTTTTATATCTTAAAAACAAATGAAAAAAAACTTAAATGAACAAGAATTACTCCTGTTATATAAGGGTACTCTTTTTCTAATAAAGAAGATACTTTTGATGTCTTCATTTCATTGTGAAATTCATTGAAATTGAAATAAATAGAATTCTATGGAATTGAGATTAGTTTTTTCTTAACAAAGTATCACTATTTATTTAACTTTGCTTTAAAATCTTTAAGTAGAATAAACTATTTTTTTAAATTTGAATATAATAGGAGAATAACTTTGCTCAACTTATCGCTCTATAACAGGTGTTTTCAAAAGTTCATTTACAACACCAAATATAATGTTTGGTGTTGTAAATCTGTAAACTTTGTTGAAGAAATGTAATGATTTTTGACAGCTGCACATTAGCTCCATGAGCTCAGAATCACTTTCTGACTTGATTTAATGATGTCCCAAATCAGGATAAAGGAATTTACCGGATTTAAAACCGTAATTTTGTGGTTATATTGTAGCTGTGTTAATAGACGTATTGAAGTCATCCAATACAAATTAATTTATTAATGTTTTATCAAGCTCTCAATAGAATTTTTTCTTCTATGAGTATCCCAACGGGTCTGTCGGGGCATAACACTTGCTCGTGCACGTTCTGTCAAACAACAGTTTACAATCCAGTAGCGCACCTAGGCACCACTTTGTTTTAGTTTGATTAACTGGTAATTGTTTAAGATAAGCTGTAGATTAGACTATAGTATCCGATTTTGGTGTCAAGACTGCTGGACCTCCTCCAGACATGATTTGCGAGCGAGTCATTTGCTACAAATCAGATATCGCTCCATGGATAGTTCTTTCGCTATCGATTCTACATATTTAATTATGAATTGCAGACATGTTTTAGCTTACTATGCCTTTTTTCCGGAGACATCCGTAAAACATCTCAGGATGTCACAACAGTCATTTCTCGGGAAAAACTTGATTAATGATGGAAGTAGCTAGATGCTTTCAGAAGAAGAATCACCGTGGTCATTACCAAGTGAATAAATTAAGTTTTCTATCTCTATGATAGACACAATTTACCAAAAATATCATTGACATACACATGTTCACTACTGAAAAGGGTGAAATTTGTGTATCATATGATGAAAATTTGTACATATGCATTTTTATACACACCATTAAATAGTAAATGTATTTATATATATTCCTGGTCTTGGAAAGATTCCAAGTTGATCTAGCTATGTCGTCTATCTATATGCCTTTTTGGATTTACGAAATTAGTACAAATATCTGAACCCGTTGAAGGGTTGGGTATCAGTGATTTGATCAATTATTGTTAAATTTCATTTAAATCATTTAATTATTTATACATATAAACATTATGAGAGAATTGGGAGCTTAAAAGATTTCGCGATGCAATTCGATGTACATATATGAGTATTTTGGTACAGGAACGAAATTTATTGATATTGGGCATAATTGGTTCAAAAACGAATATTTGTTTTTTAAACATTTTAGAATTCGTCATATGCATATGTAGCAATAAAATCAATTTGATATATATTTGTGATTATTATAATTATATGTTTTTTAAATTCTTAACTAAATAATAAATAATTTAAAGAAAATACTTATAGTTTTCTTTTAGTTAAAAAAGAAAACAAAACAACAAAATTGTAAATAAAAATTATTTAAATCTTATTTCTAAACATAATTTTTATTCATTCCTAAATGAAGTTTTATGAAAAAAAAAAACCTTAGCTATGTATAACTGAGTGCAGAATGTATTTAAGTAAATTTTGTCAATAAACAATTTTCTGTTAGAAAATTCTTGAATTTAGAGCATGATACCGAACAAAAACAATGTCAAAACTTGCTTCATTTATTTATTCCATTTATTTACACTTTCTTTACTTAAATTTAACAGCACTAATAAGAATAATTTGACATTAATTTATGTTTATATGAACTCAAAATTACATACACAGATATACATACTCCTGGCCACTGATATAAAACAGGAGTAAAAACTAAGAAAGAAAAGTAAAACATAAACTGAGGTGTAAGCATTTCTTTATAAGTGGATGTTTTGATGTCTGTCTGACAGTGGTTTTGCAAATTATTTTGTAAATTTTGTATCGACAAAGAAGGTATTTTCGAATATAAGTTATTTGCTGGGCAAGTTATAGCCTCAAGTTTTTTTAAATGCTCCCGAAAATAAGCGCTTATATTAGCTAAACAAAAACAACTTTTATTTGTAACACCAAGAAATACTCATCTAAGACCCTACATTGTATATATATTCTTGATCCACATCGAATTCTGAGTCGATTTAACAATGTC
>JACGTJ010021324.1:0-10352 GCA_014858695.1 Chrysomya rufifacies | reverse complement strand
TAGAACTGAACTTGAACTGAACTAGAATTGAACTTAACTAAACTAGAATTGAATTAAAACTGAATTAGAACTGAAAAAAATCTTTTAAATTTTAACAAAAGTTAAGCAGTAATGTCGTCGTACAAGCCATACAGAAATTCACAATTAAAGTACAATTGTACCATATCTACCACCTCTGATTTACATATATTTATGTATGTATGTAAACTGTTTGAAAAAAGCAAAAAACAAATTTTATTATTTAATAGAACTTTCTAACAACAACGTTAACAACAAAATAGCTTAAAATTTACATAAATATAAGCAACATTTACATACTATACACAACAAAAAAAATACAATTTTTACAACGCTCTGATACATACTTTTTTATTCTTTTCTATTTTACTCTTTCCCTATGGTACTATGCTATCAAAAACATACATACTCTTACATACAATACTGTTTCCCTTCAAACATCTGGTAGAAGAAAATGTTGCAAATCTTTCAAAACGCCATTTCTTAGTGTCTTCTAGAAGATCGTTTTTACAATAACAAAATGCATTGTAGTTTTCATACCGTCATACACAAATTTAATTTCAAAATCTTTTAAATTAACAACAAAAAATACTTGCTTTCGATGGTTTGGAAAACTAAAACAAAAAGAATCATGTTAAAATTGACTTCAGTAATCACTCAAGTGATGTTAAGATTAATTTTTGGGAGAATTTATAAATAATTTTTATTCGATTTCAATAAATTTTAAAATGTATGTAGATTTTTCGTAAATAAAAACATTTGAAAATAGTGTAATTAAGAATTGGTTTATTTCATAATTATTTACAAGTGTTCAGAAGTTGCTTAAGATAAATACAATTAAAGGTTCATTTTATTTAGAGTCTACGAGTGATCAATTTGAAACTGTAAATTTTAAAATGTTATTTACCATAATGTTAAAAAATCACACGCAAATCACAATAAACAGCACAGAAATCTATTATAAAGCAATATAGAAATACTTGTACTAGAAGTTCCATCGGGCCGTAACAGTTCTTCTTTAATAGATGATTTAATGATACTTTGACGATATGACGAGTATTGAAGAGTCTTTTGTCCACGTCCACTATAGAAATGTTTGCAGGGAACTCTCAAAACATGTTAGTAAAAGAGCAGTATTTTGGTGTTTGAAAAAAAAAAAAAACTTATTTAAATAATTTTAAGGATAATAAAAAAAAGCAACTTAAAATAGCAACAACTTCACTGAGAATATTGATAAAGATGAAAAGAAAACAAGACCAAGTCAAAAACAGCAACATTACAAACTTTTTAAGTTCAAGAATCATTTTAATATGATTTATAAAAAATTGTCACAGAAAATTTATGAAAAAAATTATACTTTAACAAAGGTACTATATTAAACAAAAGTTTCGGGGCAGTTGTATAAAATATATAGCTCTTAAATATATAAAATCTCTAAATAATTACCTACTAAGACTTCAAATTGCATACATATCCTAGTATTAGATGAATATAAAAATTTCGTTCTTGAATTGTAAATTGTAATTATAATATAATAAAAATCGGTCTAAAAAATAAACGACTTTTCCACTAAACTATGTATTTACTGAATAAATTAACGATATCACTCTTGAAATATATTGTAAGCAAAAGTAAGTAAAGGAACAGAAAACTTGTACGAATAACAATGTAAATTTTTTTACTGGCTGTTCATCAGGTAATTGTAAGAAAAAAAATTGTCGTTTGAAAGTTGATCATATACCGAACATATATTCGAAACTAGACGATCTATATGAATACAGTATTAGTTCAATATTGCTCTATTCCGACATCAGTTTAAACACAATTTAAATGTTTGTATTACAGCGTAACCTTTAGACACATTAACCAAACATCAAGATATAAATTGAACGTAAAAAAGCAAACCATGACAGAAGGTATCTAAGTGGTATAGTGCCAGGCGCTTTACTATATCGATGCTAGAAGTGCCTTAAGGAAAATAGACATTGATTGTAATGACTATCTTAGAAATGGTTCGCAACCGGATAAACTTCAGAAAATAAAGTATATTTTAGAAAGTGTAATTTATGTACTAGATCACTAAAAAACTATACTTATTTAATGCATTTTAAAGATCTAGAAATGTTTAAATTCTGTTATTATATAGAATATACATAGTTTATTTTAAACACAATATGAAAAAAATATTTTAACAGAATTAAAAAAATAAATTAATGAACTTGTAATAAAGCATTCCAGGCATTAACATTTGATGGATGTAATAAAATAGCACGTTGAATAAGTTTTTTTGAACGTTTTTGATCCACAGGCTGTAAAGCTTTGCTGGCAATTAATAAAGTTTGCGAATCTTCTATGCAATTGCTTCTGTAAATCAAAGTAAAGAAAATCTAATATAGACAATTTCTAAAAAAGAACAAAAACAAAACTTACTTTTTCGTTTTACTACCATGTACCAAAGTTATAGCACTTAGTGCTATTTGACTGGTGGCATTATAATATTGACGTTTGTGACCATAATTATCCAAAAGAAAATTGGCCAAAACTTTGCGCAACTCAGCACATTGTGGAAATATATGAACACGTGTCATAAGATAAGTTAAAGCTTTGCGAGGTTGTTGCTAAAACGAAAGGATTAATTTAAATCGTAAATAATAAATTATTTATTATTAAGTTTTAAAACTAACATTTGCCTTATAATATTGAGCTGTCAAATAGGCTATATGGGCGGCATGTTCTTCACAATTTTCATATTTTTTTAATTCTATTAAAATCGTTTCCGACAATTGATTGTCTTGATGTAAAATTCCCAAAGCACAGGCAGAATATAAGGCTTGTATGGGAGAATCTTTAAGTAGAATACTGTAAAGATGTAATATGTTTAGTAATTGTAATTGTAATACGTTTCGTAATCATAATAAATACCATTGATATAAAATAGTTTTAGTATCAGCTTCTCCTTGGAAAGCATATACCATGGAAGCCATGGCAACTAATATTCTTGATGCTTTATCATCCTCCACTCCTGCTACACTTCTTAACACGGAATTATAAACCGAATACGATTCTTGATGTTGACCAGCTTTAAAATAGGCTAAAGCTAAACCAACAATAGGTTTAAAGGACGCTTGAGTTACCTTATTAAATGCATTGATCGCTTCATTGGGTTCATTGAGTTTAAGATAAACATAACCCAAATTTGTATACATTAAATCCCGTTCGGCACCAGGGGCCGCATTCTCCGCCGCCTTGGCATAAGCTCTAACAGCAGGTCTATATAGTTTTTGTCTCTCACTTAGAAAACCTTGAAAGGAATGAGCCGACACCGAAGAATTATTTTCCTCAATAATATTATACCAGTTAATTGCATCCAAGGCAACAGTATCAGCATACATGGACTCAATTGCATATTTATAATGCGGATCGTGATATTTTGCCTTATTTGAAAGAATATTACATACCCAGTGAGCATAACCTAAAGCGGATTCAGGATGATATTCAAATTGCTGACAATGACGGAATAAATCAACGGCTTCAATTTCTTCTGTAATAGCTTCTGCTATCATAGCTTGACCTATCCAGGCATTTGGGTATACGGGGGAAGATTGTTGAGCTCTTTGAAAAGCTTGATTGGCTAGTTTTATTTCGTTTAGTTTTAAATACAAAACACCCAAATTAGTCCAGGTGGTATAGGATTTACGTTCTATAGTCAATGCTTGTATAAAACAATGTTGGGCCATGGGTAGTTTATCAATAACTATAAAAATAATTCGTTATTTATAAGATCTACAATATATTTTAAGTCTACTGACCTGGATGCATTTGTATTACACCTAATAGATTCCAATTATGCCATCTATTACTTTGCTCTTTAATGGCCATTTGACAAGCTTTGGTAGCCATTTCTAAATGATTTCTAGCTTCCTCGGGCATATAGTCAGCAGAGTAATAACAGCACAATGCCAATTCATACCAAATATAAGTATTTTGTTTGATTTTTAAAGCACAAGTATAAAATCTTTAAACATAAAAAATTTATTTACTTTATTAATATTTTTCTTGCTACAACCTACCTTAAAGCCAAATTTAACAAATCTTTTCTTGTTAAACAAGCAATGTCCGTATCCCTCTTAGCTAATTTACCACTAACATCCAAATTAGCTAAAGATTCTGGCAATTGAGCGGTAGTTATAAATACATTAGCAGCTAAGCGCCACAACCAAACCATACCCAGATTTTCGGGATTTAAGAAACATCTATATAATGATATTGTCATTTTAACATAAATTAATAAAGAAATTAACCTTCAAAAACTCACCTTTGCAACATGTTAATGGCCATTTGTAAATGATATTTAGCTCTACCAAAAAGATATTCCAATTTTAAGTTATTCGCCATACCAATATGAGCCTCTGCAGCACCTTTCAAAGCGGGCAAATAATTCTCATTGCTCATTAATATTTCATTAAAATCTTCTATGGCTTCTGCATACATTCTTATGGTAGTTCTAATCAATGCAATTTGCAATTTGGCATATAAATTATCCGGTTGCATTTCGAGAATTTTTTGAAATACTCTTATAGCAGAATTGTAAGAACCTCGTTCGGCATAAGCATCACCTAAAGATTCCCAATATATCATGCATGTAACATCATGTTTAATAGCAGTACGGAATGATTGTATGGCCTAGGATTTAAAAATATTTTTTTTTCTTTTCAGTTGTTAATATTTTATTTTGTTTTTATTTATTTTCCCCCAATTTTTAATTTAATTTGTTAATACTTTAGTTTATATTTTATAGAGTACAAATATAGATTGGATAAGAATTTGCAAGAAATTTTATATTAAAGTTTAAATAAAAATCAAATACCTCATCACATCTCTGAACATTAAGATAATGAAGACCCAACTTGTAGTGAATATGTTTTGAACTTTCTGAATTTTTTAAATATTTCAAAGTATTAACCAGTAAAGCTAAATTTAAATCCTACAAGTAAATAAATAATTAAAATTTATTTATATCACACAATTATTTAAATCTAACCTCTTCTCCCAATTGTTGATATATAACCGAAAGATTTTCCACAGCTTTCTCATTTAAGGGATTCAGTGTAACATTTTTTTCAAAACACTTACGTGAACGTATTATATCATTTGTAGCAAAATAAATTTTTCCCAAATAGTAAAAACATTCTGAACTATATGGCCTTAAGCGAGTAGCTTTTAAAATGCAAGTTAATGCACTATCATAATTTTGTAATTCATAATAGCATTTTCCTAATAAAAACAGCACAGAATAGCTGTTCAAATCTTCTACCGAAGTTTGTATTAGTTCTATGGCTTCGGAGTATGAACTGAGGAAAAGAAAGAAAGGTAAAAATTAAATAATTTATATATACACAAAACTTACCATACAAATTCCGCTTTACTCAAAGTATCAAGTTCTAAAAGTTTAAGACTTTCAATATCATTTAATTTGTAATAGCATCTGAAAAATATTTAAGAATTTTAGACTTAAGTTTTAAAATCATAATTTTGTTAAAAATACCTCGCTAAAACGCTATTTATAGCGATATCGCTATTCTTTTTCTTCAATATTTTTATAGCTTCTTTTAATTTCGATTCCTCTTCGCTATACGAAAAACATGTTGCCAGATTTATGCTATCAAATTGTTTAAGCTGTTGCCATAATAACTCCGCCAAACCATAAGCTTCCACATGCATTTCACATAATGCCAATAATTTAATAGCCACTTCATAATTCGATTGTATTGCTTGAACTTTATATAACAATTCTCTAGCTGGGACATATTGTTGCGAATCATAGCTGCTAATGGCTTTCACTAATAAACCCAAACTTGATTTTTCATTTAATTCCAATAACTTTGAAGCATAATTATCTATAGGGTGATTTAAAATATCCAAACAAGGTTTCTTATCCGAACCATAATTTTCACAATAGATTTTACAAATCCATTCGTAAGCATATATATCTTCTGGGTAATGTTCTACTAAATTACAGGCCCGTTTCAAACACAGAGCTAATTCACCAAGTTTAAACAATAATTTTATGTAACGTTTACATGCTGATAAATAGACATCTAAAGATTCATCTGTTAATACAGATTCTAGACAAGATTTATACTAAATTAAAAAGAAAACAAAAATTTAAGGAACAAATAAGGATATAAAGTATTTTATGATAAAATTACCAATTCTTCTTCCTCTGCTAGTAATGGAAAATCATTTTTTATCCAAATACGCGCTAAATATCTGAGTAAAACTTCTTGCTTTTCATTATCTTGAGATTTGGCAGCTAAACGTTTGAAAATAGTAAAGCATTCTTGGGATACTTTGTTATTTGTCGAAATATTAAAGAGTTTTTCAAAATAATCTAATTGTTTTTCGCTGTAAAGAAAATTATAATTATTTAAAAATTAACGAAATATAGATTAATAATTTCACTGGAATTTTTTTTTTTTTTTTTTTGGTCAAAACACTCTAAAATACAAGCATTGAGATTAATATATGGGCGAGATAATTTAGAACTACTATTATTTAAATTTAGTAGTTTAAATCTTTAAGTATGTTACCGTTAATTACTTATCAAATTTCCTTAAATATCTTTTTTACTTACGGCACTAGTTCAATCAATTGTTCCAAAATTTTTGGCAATTCTTCAGTCGGTGCACAATTTGACAATCCCTGCAAAGCTACAGTTGGTGCTTGAGGAGCGCAATACTCAATAGCTTTGCGCAAATATTTGGCAGCCTGTTGTTTATCAGAATTTTGATAGGCGGCACCCATTAACAAATGACCCATATAACTACTAGGTTCATTCTTTAAAACTTCCTGCAAAATTTTGGGAAACCCCAAGAAATTAATAACACAACAAAGTGACATTTAATCGCACAACATCAATTAACCTACTTCACACTTTTTAATAGCATCTTTATATTTTTCAGACTTTATAGCTTCTCTAACTTCTTTTAACAAAACTTTAGTTTCCTTAGTGCTCATGTTTATGAATAATCTAAAAAAATCTGCAGTAAATAAAAAATGTTTCACGTACACAAACCGGTGCAAAATAATAAAAAACTAATTGCAATAAACAGCTGGTAGACTATTAAACATTCACAATAAAGTGAGTAATTCACAATAACATATGCATTCAGTGTTGCCACTGAATAACATTATTTCTACCTAAAAATTATTAAAATCCATTGATACCTGTTGACCCTATTGTATACATTTTTAAGAATATAATACATACATATTTTTATAAGGAATCAATTATATATTTTCATTTGAAATCTTTTTGATAATTAAAAAACAAAAATATAGATTAATTCTTATTTCTAACTATAAATTTAATTAAATAATTACTTTGTCTCAATATGTTTACAAAAATTAAGAAAAATGCATAGAAGTGGAAAAAACTTCAATAAAAAATTATGGAATGTGTAGGGAAAGATGACTATGTGTTAAACCGTTGAAAAGTAAGAACAACTTTTATCTGGAAATGCCAAAAATTAAAATTTGTTTTTGTCAAATGTGTTTTTATTAACATTTAAAATTTATTTTATTGAGGAAAGAATAATTTTTAATCACCTATTTCAAACTAGAAGTGATAAAAATTACGTAATTTTAATTCTATCCAAATCTATTTAAAAAGCGTATTGTTTGTTTGATATGTATGTCAAATTTACAGTAATATTATTTTTACATTTAATTTGATAATAAAAATTCATGAGGAAGATATCGTTTTTTTTCTTTCTTTTCAAATAATGAAATTTCTAATATTTTCCGATTTGTTAATTGTTTGATTTAGGTTTACAGCTGATCAAGTTGTAGAACTTCATAATAAAAAAAAAATCAACCTAAGCATCCTGTTTAAAATTAACCTAAGTAAATTGTTTCCATTAATTACGGTTTTACCAAAGATTGTATGTAGAAATTTCGTATATTTTGCCATTAAATGTGATTCTCAGCATCTCGTATATTCAACATTTAAATAAAGGAAGTATTGAACCATTGGTTTAAACAAGAGGTCTAAATAAAATTGTTTAATTCCAAAGTCCATTAATAACCCAAACTAATTATTCTGCCTGCATTACTGTTGATTAAGTAAACACAGTGTATTTCGTTGACAAATGAATAATACCACAATATTTGTTGTGTTTATTTTAATTTAATATGTATTTATAGTATTTTTTCTTTGTTGTTGTAATGGTTTAACTTTTGCTTGTATGTTTAAATAATTCATAAGTTAATCATAAAATTCAATTTGTTTTAAACCATAAAATCTTAACATTCTGTAAAAATATCAAAGCTGCTTGTTTTCACTTCAAGTGAATGAAATGCCATTTATCAACTGAAACAAAAGAAGAAATAAAATTATTTGCCAAAATATTAATACTAGATGAAAAATTAAATCAAAGTAAGTAATAGAAGTGCAGTGTATTATGTTCATTATAAAAATTAATATATTTATTTGTATTAAGCTTATGCTAGTAATTGGCTTATTTAATAGTTTGTTCAAGCATTTTTTTTTATTTAAAATATGAAATTAAAACCCTTAAACCAATAGAAACTAATTTATAAATTAATAATTAATGAAATAAAAAAAGTTTGTCTACAATTTATCTACAACTACTTTTACATGGAAAATATTGGGCAAGTTCGCAAGATCAAGTGATATGTGTAGTTTACAATTTGGAATAAATATTGTGTGGCAAATAAAAAATCTTACCTATATCAGAAACTTCTTCGACATCACCACCTTCGGGAGCACCAGAGATAATCGTTTCAGCCTCTTCTTGGCTTGTAAGGAATGGTGAATCAGTAACAGTTGTGTTTAAGCTTTAAAACAGAAATAGATGTAATATGGTCTTAGGAACGATAATACAATAAATTCAATGCTTACCAAGAAATAGAGCCTCCTTCCAATTGCTTGTTAATCAAACCCTGCCAGAATTTGTGTGTTTCAGCCACAACATTAGTGGCAAAAGCAGCATTCTTGGCATCACCATTAAAAGCAAATTGATTTTCGGGTTTACCATCGGGAATCTTATAGATTTTGAACCATTCAACGGTGGCACGCAACAAACCAGGGAAATATTTATCAACATCACCAATATCATTCATTTTCTCAGCCAAAGGATCATTAACATCGATGGCAATGATTTTCCAATCAGTTTCACCCTCATCAATCAAAGCAATAGTACCCAAAATTTTAACTTGAACTACTTGACCACGTTTAGCTACGCGATATCCAATTTCCAAAACATCAATGGGATCGTTATCACCCTTGCAACCAGTGCTGGGTTCAATGTGATCAGGATTTTCCCAGGTTTGTGGGAAAGCACCATAATTCCAAATGTAACCCTTGTGTGGGAAACAATTGGCTACAAAACGCAATTTACCCTTTTTAACATCTTGTTTAATGGGATTCAAGGGATTTTTCAAACTGATCTACAAATTTTAATACACGCAATTTAATAATTAAATTGTAATTGTTGTGCTTAATAATGCAAACGTTGAATGGGTTATGTAAAACAATTATTTACCTCCATTTTAGCATTTGTCCAACGTGGTACTTCAACCACCATGTTGTATACGGTTTTTTCTTCATTAGCAAACAAGGGAATATCGTGCAAGGGTGAAACACCTTTGCCGCAAGCAGTTTCTATAAGTGTGTAAGTAAATTTGTTTTTATTAAAATTATGTGATATAAATTCTACCATACAATTGCTATAGTAGTTTAATAATTAATAACAGAATGGTTTAAATTTTTCTATGTACGTCGATAACGTGTTAATTGTGCATATTTAGTTACACATTTTTTTTTATCTAATTTTTAAGCTAGATAAGTTAAATGGAAATAAAATCTTGCATAATGCTAACTTTCATTAAAAACATTTAAAGGTTAACCACTTAAGTTAGTTTATTTAAAAAAAAAAAAAATTAATAACAAAATTTCTCTTATCACAAAATAAAAAGAAAGATAATCTTTTTATACTTTGATGTTCAAGACTAGGGTTTCCAGGTGGCCTTGAATGAGCTTAATTTTAAAATTAGTCCATTTAGATGTTACTAGGTAATCGTTTTTAAGTCAAGTAGCACCCAATATCAAATTTAAAGTAATCAAATTTGGTACCAAACATTTGGTAACATTTCTAGTATTAAGCTATTTGTTCAGAAAATTTGTACAAAATTCATAAATTCTTTAGAAACATTAGGTCAAAATATATCTAAAGCAGAACAAGTAAGAATATTATATTCGGCTTGGCCGAATCTTTAATATCCACCATCAAAAGAGGTTAAATAAAGTAAAT
>JACGTJ010021313.1:3437-14949 GCA_014858695.1 Chrysomya rufifacies | reverse complement strand
TTTATATGTTAACAGCAACTAAAAAGCCATTTGCAAAAGTAATTGTCTTAAGAAGATTAAAAGATTACAAATCTCAATTGGCCATCAAGTTTAAAATATGTAATTTTTTCTAATCTCTAGCAGGGGAATTACAAATATTGCTCAAACCCAATTTACAGCAAATAGCTATTAAACACAAATACACTTAAAAGAAAAACTTTATAAATGCCAACTATGTTTAAGTATACGTTTTTAAGTACACTTATAAAATTCATATACATAACTTTGTGCATGAATATTTTATATACATACACATGCATAAAAAATACAGAACATTCAAAAGCATCTTAAATATCAGAAAATATGTTTGTATATAAAAATTACATGTATACATATAGCAAATTGTTGTGTTCTATTGACCTAGTTTATTTTTTTGAGAACAAGTTAAAACTACTGGTATTAAAATGCTAGGTAGTAGTCTACATATACATATTGACAAGATATTGGCAGAAGGGTTAAGAAACTGCAGGACATTAACCCACTTACAAAGTCATCTTGATAAAATAACAAAACTACCGTTGATATACAAATAAAAAGGTTAAATAATAAATTTTAATATTTATTTAATTTAACTTTAAAAAAATCTTAAAATAAATATAGGTATGTGAAAATAAAATTAAGATAAAAAGAAATATTGCTATTTAAACACTTTAGGTTTATTAACGTTTATACAATATTTAACAAACAACAAGTATAAAGTTTCAATTGCTTGAATTAACATTTCAAACTTTAATTTGTTTAAAGATTTTAATGTTATTTTTCCAAAAGTAAAAAATTAAAAGTAGCTAATGTAAACTACTGAAAGTAAAATTAAAACAACAACAACATATAATGATTATCCGGTAACCATGGAATTATGTACTTATTTAAGAGAAAAAACAAAAACAACAATAATTGTATTATAGATACTTATATGTATATCAAAAGTACTTGCGTACCCAACCAATGCAATATTTCTAATACTAAATACAACACAATGACCTAGATTTTACAAAAAAAAAATTAAAAATGAAAAAATAAAATAATGGAAAAAAATCTTTGTTCTGTTTAGAACCAATATAATAAATACACAATAAACAAATACTCTACAACAATATAACATTATTAATTTTAAAACTATTTATATTTAGAAACTAAAAACAAGAACAAAAAAACCTACACTTTTTTGCTTAAAACAAATTCTATCAATAAAAAACTGCAACATTCTAAGATTTCAAACAAAATTTTAAGAAAGTTTGTTTTTTTTGTAAATCTGTGTTGGTCCACCTTTTTTGTTGTCTTATACTTTGATACTTTTTCTTAATATAAAATCATTTTAACTTTTACTGAAACTTAAGATGTTAAAACTGATCATTATGATCCTGTCATGTGATCTTATTTGCTTAAATTACTCTTTTTTAACAGATTTTTTTCTTCTTTAGTTTTAAAAATTTTTTGTTTCATATAGCCACGCGCCATAGACATCTTTCCAGTAAATTTATCTTGAGTTTGAACATTTTTTTTCGCATAAAAAAACAAGACATTTTAATGCAAAAAAAAAAAACACTTAACATTTTCTTTCTTAAACAATTTGGTATGCCCAGTTTGGCCTTTAATAAAAAATGTGTCTTCTTTATATAAAAAATTAGTAATA
Source organism: Chrysomya rufifacies (assembly GCA_014858695.1). Taxonomy (NCBI): domain Eukaryota; kingdom Metazoa; phylum Arthropoda; class Insecta; order Diptera; family Calliphoridae; genus Chrysomya; species Chrysomya rufifacies. The sequence goes on along the minus strand of JACGTJ010021313.1, from coordinate 13,277 downwards.
AACTGTGATTTTAAAAAGATTATAGTATCTCAAATCAATTATTCATTCATTCATTCATTCATTCATTTATTTCAAAAAATTATGATTTTGCACCTTCAGATATTTTTGAAAGAAAAATTTTTACTACTACTATTTGCTATTTAACACTTGATTGACAAAACTGTACACAAATTCATTTTTATTATACTAATGATTTGCATGTGAATTGAAAATTGGCAAAATGTTTAATAGCTAAAAATAGATTTTCACATGTGTTTTTTAATACTTTTCTTAGCTAAAATATTTATTTAGATATCTAATAATATGCTATTGATTAAAGTCACTCGTTTGTAAAGTCATGCTATTTGAAGAAAGAAAGTTTTTTTGATTTTAAACGACATCGTAATACCTTACCCAAATTAGATTTTTTGAATATATCATTCAGAAAATTTTAAAGAAAAATTACTAGTAATTTTTGAAACAAATGTTACTTATCGAATAAGAAAAAATAATTTTGTTTGTTTGTGCCTCAATTTGATAAAAGTATGCAAGTCCTTTAAACCCAAACTATAGATATAGAATCGTAAAAGAATTTATAAAGGAGATAATGAGGGAGCCCTCAATTTAGAGGGGTGAAAGTTTGTACATGTATATATGGGAACTTACTAAAGCTTTTAGAAATAGAAAACTGTATAGAAAACGTAAATGCATTAAACTATTCACAAATTTTAAAAATTTATTTGCTTAAATCCTTAAGTCCTACCTAGGATGTTAAATTTCAAGACAACATTAATTAAAATGGATTCTGAACGTGGTTCACCTGAACGGTCAGACGTCTAGACGAAGTGGATGTATGGATATCGTTAAATCATGAAAACATTATACTTTGCCTACGTATGATGGTGTAGGGTATGAAAGTGATGTGTAAATTATTTCATTGTTTGAGTATCAATCAAATTTAAAAACAAACATATTCAATTCTAAATATGGCTATAAATTAAATAACCGAAGCATACAGGGTAAAACTTTTAACATAAACTCTAATAAGATAAGCTTAATTTCTTAGGAGTCAAAAGATTTAGTCAATTTGTGATAAATTGGGTGTATATAAAGAAAGCAAAGAGCACAATTCAAATATAGTGTGTTGTGAAACATTGGTCATGTTGTTTGTTTGTATGTTAAACACGTCTAAAAGGATAAACCAATTTTAAAGAAATTTCGTATGCACATAGTAATAATAACTAAAATATTTATAGACTATGATAAATCTGTATGAAAAGCCATTTTTATATTTTAAACTAAAGTCTAACAATTTCCTTTTTTTCTTATTTTCTAAAAACTTTTTGTTTATTTAGCAAATGCCCTTAAAGCAATAAATTTCAATAAAAAACAAATTGCCAAAAAAACAGCTGCTGATTAATCATTAATATTTTATAAAGATCAATAAACAATATTAACCATAAATTTTAAGTGCGCTAGTAAATATTCAACATAAAAAAAAATATTTCACATTATAAAAGTAACAAACAAAATGTTTGCCCTTTTATAGAAAAACAAAAGGCAGATTTTAAATTAAATTGAATGAAATCAAAAAGCACATCTTTTACCACCATAAATGCCAACAAAAATCAAATTGATAATTAAAAATAACAAATATGAACAAATAATACGTACAGAATAAAAAATATAATAATTAAATTATTACATCTTTCATTAAATCAATTCATTGAGCAACGTGCTAATAATTTAAATTCAATTTTTTTTATTGAAACATAAATACAAATTTGTTTTATTTATATACAGAAAATAGCAGAAATTAAAAATGTTTAATATGCAAAATGTGTGAATGTATAAGTAAATAAGTATTAAGGAAAATTCACATATATTTGATTGTATGCATAAGTGTTGGTGTCTATTTGTATGCATTTCCGTTTATTAAGAATCTCTTTATAAGCAAAAAATAAATGAAAATTAAATACAATTGTTGTAAATTAACAATAAAACTTGAACATTGAATAATTGATTTTTATTTGCCATGCAGCAAGACGTGGTATAGCAACCAAAAAAGAAAAAAATCGAATAAATTTTAAATTAAATTATAGATAAATTTTTTGGTTGCAAATCTTTAAAGCATTTTATTCTTAAAGCATGTAAATCAAAAACATCAGCTATTTTACATTATTGCTTAAGGGTTCATCAAACTCATTATTTAATCATTGTTACAAAAACATACAAAAAATCAAAATATATACTGAACAATTTTATTTTTTTTCTTGTTTTTGTTTTATTACGAAATTTATTGTAAATTCCAAGGAAATAATATTTATTATCTATGCGGAATTGTTTTCTTATTTTCCATGAATTTTCACACAAATAAATCTTTAACAGATACAAATTTCTTGTTGTTGTTGTTATGTATTATGAAATGTATGTTGATTTTATTAAGCGAGAATTTTAAGTTAATGTAAATAAGACAAATTTTATGTTATTTTTTTGTAGTTAAAAGATTACTAAGAATTTTTATTAAATTAAATAAACCTTGATTTTGAAATTTAAATTATTTTATTTAAAAAATCATAAATATATAAAAAGAAAATATTTATATGTTTCTTTAATATGATTTATTAAATTTTAAAATATTATGTGAAAATGTATAAAACATTTAAAATATTTAGAGCTAATTCAAATCTTTAAAAAGCTTTAGACAATAGGTTTGTTTGCACCTTAGTGATTCCTAAAAGCGTAAAGCGATTCTCCTGGAAATTGAACTACAAATAATACCAGTAATTTAAATTTATTTAGGGTTTATAACATCACGATTTCTTACCTCACCTACTCTTCACGCCCACTTAAATTGATTTTTTTGTTTCAATTTGTATAACAAAAATAACGATTACAAGTTAAACTAATTTAACAAATGTTGTATTATTTTTTATATATAAATACAAAAAACTGTAGGTTATTTAAAGTATTTTATAGCCTTATATTTTAATTTAACATTGCCTGATTTTTGTTTGCCAAAAATTTTAGTTGAAAAAAAAAAACATATTCATAAATGTTTAAATAATTCTATTATATTTGGCAAAACGCAAAAACTTTTGGCAGTTGGTCTAACAATAATGGTAAACTTTTTATTTTTACGCCTCATAAAATTTTATAACCATTATGTAATTAATGTAAATATTATTCACTCATAATACTACAAATAATATAAGAATAAATATTAAATTTCGTTTTTTAACAATTATAATAAATTGAAATTTTTAATCATCATTTTAGCACCATGTTCTTTTTTTTTAATATAAAAAGCCAAAAATGAAATCTAAGTATTCCATTAAATAAAGGATACATTTATTGCGATTTTGTTTTTATCGTTTTACTAACACAAAGACGAACATTTTTCATTCAAAATTTATGCTTTGTAAAGACCCGACAAAATAAAGTTTGTAGGTTTCTCATCCATTTACCAGATCGGCTCATTAGCCAAGCCATCAAATGTTCATATAAAGCAATACGACGCCTTAGTGTCTATCATTTATTTACAAATGTTTTTTCTTCGCTTTTTTTATTTATTTCAATTTTTTATTTTATTTCTACATATTAAATTGTTGTAATAACTGTTAAAGACTCCTAAAAGAAATATTTTGTTTTATATAGAACACCAACACTAATACCACACACATTTACACACACTTATGCTACCATAAAATACCCAATGAACATTTTATTAACAAAACTGCTAAAGCATCTAAAGACAATTAAAAAAATAGTTTAGGAATGAAATTATTTAAAAAATTTATCAGAATAAAGAACACTTTTTTGAACCAATAAGTTGTAATTAAGTTGTAATTAATTCCCGGGATCGTTTATTTCTCAACTTTTGATAAATAACATAAGTGGAAATCTGGATAAAAAACATTTTCACAATCACCAAATTAAGTTAAAATGTTCTAAATTCTTGTTTAAAATATATTAGTGATTAATACATAGTGATTATATGCTAAAATTTCGATTAAAAAAAAACCCAGCAGGTTCTATGTCGGATGTCTACAAAACCTGGTGGCAAATCAAACATTTGAGTTTTAGATAATTATTTGTGTTCCTTTCGAGCAAATTTTGTATTAGCCATAAATCCGAGTTGTTACATCCAATCGATTTTTTACAATGTCTATAAAACTCTATGATAGATTTACTATCTGTATGTACAATTAAATAAAAATTGCTTTAGCCATTAAGACGTGACAGAAGCACAAACAAGCATATAACAGAACAGACTTAGCAATAAATTTAAATTTCTTTGCTAAAATTTCTTATAAAATGTTTGCTGTTTTCTTAAAAGAGGAAACAACATTTTTTTTTAAATATAAGATTCAATTGTTTGCGTTTAAGTTTAAGAGCCAAAAAAGCCTCAATCCAAACAGCATGTGAGTACATATAAGTCACAAAAGCGTTTAACACTAACAGCAACAACAACCACAAATATCTTGGTATATATTTCTAATACCGTATGTCTGTCTCTTTAAGTAATTATTTACATATATAAATATATACTTTTATTTTATATTTACATGATTTTAGAGTTTTTAAAATTCATTCTTCTTATTTTTCACATGATTTAACATAAAACAAAAGAAAAATCGTATTTTCTGCTATTGTGACCGAAACCAAAAAAATAACAAGAGACAAAATTTAAATATTTTGTTTTAGACAGTTTTTGTGTAAAGTGTATTTTCTTGTAACTTTTGTTTTAATACCAGAAGCAACAGAAAAACAACTACAAATTGAAGTTTTTTTTATATTCTTAAAAACTACACGTGCCACTTTTAAGTTACTTAAGGTCTATTATACATATACGCACACACACATATACATAAGTATAAATATTTATGAAAAGACACACACGCGTTTCGTTTAGCTTTTTTATGTTTGTCTCATAATAAATTTTGGTGTTAAACAAATAACTAATGAAGGAAGAAATGTTTATCAGAGTGTTTGAAAACTTATTTGACTTAACTAAGAACTTAATAAAATAAAAGGCTTTTAGAGGGATAATAAAACATTAGTTATCATTTAGGGAAATCTTATAGGATTTTTTTGTAAGAGAAACAAAACCTCATGTTTTGTGCAATATTCTGTTATAAAAAATGATAGAACTATTTTATGTTGAAGAGGAAAAGAGCATAATAAATTTGTTTTTTTTTTTCGAAATTAATTATAATTTACAAGAGTAATAATTAATAATTTTTGAGATTTGTTTCAATTTTTGTCAATAGTTGATTTAAAACACCAAACTCTTAGCAACATTAAACAAAACTTGGTAAATTTTTTATATTATTCTGTTCTGCATAATTTAAGTTTAATCATTAGAAATTTTCACAAATAATATTTAAAAGTTTTCTTTATCATAAAACATTTGAACCAACTTAATGTTTATTTTATGATATGTTTGTATATCTATATAAAATATTATAAATTTATTTTATTACCCGCATTTAAATAGCTGCAATTAAATGTATAATTCAACTAATCTTTATTTACACTTGCCACCACTAGAAACGAATAAAAACCATAAAAAATGAAAATGAATGAAGAATATTTTAATTATAAGTTTTAATTATGCAAAATCACAATTGCATTACTACTTTAGTTAAATAAATATGTTGCAATTTTATTTTACTTCATTTGCATTTCATCCAACTTTTATACGGAATGAAAGATAGACAGACAGACAGGCAAACTAACAGACATGAGTGTTTGGTTTTTGTTGGTTGGTTACTTGAGTTGAGATGATTGGCTCAGTTATAATTGTTTGGCAAAATTCCTTTTAGATTTAGTTAAGCTTTTTGAGAACTGAGAAAGAGCGAGCAACTTATCTTAATTTGTAATAATTCGCAGTAGATTTGTATGCAACAGTTTTATATAAAAAAGATGTAGGAAAAGTATATAATTAAATTAAACTTTTTAGTTTATGATACCACTAATAAAAATGAAATATTTATTAATTTCTTTTTATCTTTTAATAGAAAAAGTAAAGCGTAGTGACGTAGGACAAAAGGTCTTTTAGATAAAAGACACATTATAAAATCTTTTTCGAGACAAAAGTTTTAAGAATAAATTAAGGATCATTTAACATAATCGAAAAAATAATGATTTTTTATTTTCTAAAACTTTCTAAGAAAAATTCTGTCATTTGTTAAAAAATTAGCTATAAACTCAACTAAGATTTAAAAAATAAAACATTTAGCTTAAAGCTATTTATTCCTGTTTCTTTTTGCATGAAAATAGCATTCCAATCTCCCTACCTAACACAGGTTGACAATTGTTTTAATGTATTTTTATATTTCTTTTTATTTTTATTCCTTTGAGGCCAATAAACTTTATCTTCCCTTTACACTCTTTGAACAATAGGAATTTAAACTTTAAATCCTGACAATAAAAAAAGAAAATAGACTACATTTGTGTGCAGTTGGTTTATTGCTAAAATTTAATTTTTCTATTTATCTTTCCCTTCAACAAATGCAACTTAAAAGGACATTGTTAGGGGTATATAAGAAAATCATTAATTGTTGCGCTGCTGTTGAAGATGCAATTTTTCTGTGTTATTGTACGTAATAGTTAGTCGGTTGACATTGAAATTTATATATGGATAACGATAGTTCATTGTTCCTTGCTTTTCTAAACACAAGCAATTCTTTTTATACATTTCAGTTTTGGTCACAATTGCTACTACCTTTGGTAGCTGTTGCTGAGAATTTACTAAGTTTAAGTTCCGTTTTATTTATATAAAAATATTGTTCTTCATAATGATTGCTTAATTTCTAGGAAAATTTCAATGTGTTTTTATTACTGTGTAAAGGAATCAAATTTAAGTGTAATGGAAACTTTTAATTGTTTAGTCAGGTGGCTGGTGAGGTTGCATGGAATTTTTTTTTCATTTATTGGGTAGTTTTCGCCAATAGATTATGAGAAATATCTTATTGCATTAATAAAAAAAAACTTCAGAACTTAAATACCATTTAATCTGAAGTCGAATTTATTACATACTTTTTAGCAACAGACCATAATTCAGCCTAGACTTAGAACTGAACTAGAACTGAACTAGAACTAAACTAGAACTGAATTAGATCTGAACTAGAACTAGAACTGAACAAAAACTGCACTAGAACCAGCACTTGTGTAAGGAAATTATTTTTATATCTTGTGCGATTTAGATAATAAAGCTATTTATTGTCTGGACTGGATACTATATAGGCTAAACTATAAAATGGATTATAGTTTAACTTCAAGTGTAATGTATGGCCAATAGTTTGACCGCAGATCAACTATTAGTTAGACTAAAATATGACTATACTCTGGATTGAAAACAAAAGCAAAGACTTGTTAGGCATTTAACAAGAAAGCATAGAGTGCAGCATAGGGTCAATAAATAGTCTAGTTTATGGTCAATATACATTTTTAATTGTAATCAGAGCTCGATCCAGTCCATCTTTATCTTCATTTTGTAGTCCGGATTATTTTCATCAGATATTATCTATAATATCTTTATCTTCATTCCGTAGTCGAGATTATTATCATTTGATATTATCTACAATATCTAGATAATAAATGAAAATAATCCAGACTATAGTATGATAAAGATGGGCTGGATCGAGCTCTGACTAAAATAAAGAGTTTATGCTGACTACAAACTAGACTATTTTTATGATTCTAATCTCGACAATAAACTGACTCTATGCTACACTCAGCATATAGTGTTTAATAACTAACAATAATTCTGTCTTTTAGGCTTTGTTTTTTAAAATATGGCAACTCTATTTCAAAGAAAATGCTTTCATAGTCATTTGTCTATATTATTTGTTTAGGTAGTTACACAAATACTCTTTTGATGTTAATAACATATTGTCATAGATGCAACAGAACCTCCCACACACTTATTACATTATTATGGACGGAAACTGAACAGCTAAAACATCTATTAACTCAGTGATTATCACATTGATTACGATAGCATAAAGAAGAGTGTAGTTAAATAACTTACTACTGACTATACATAATGTTTAACTATCAAATTAAGTAAATAACAAATTTAACTCCCAGATTTTTTAAACATTTCATTATTTTTTTTTTTTTTTTTTTTTTTTTTGTGGTGGTCAGTAATAAGAACTTGAAAACTTTAAGTTGTAATAATGAAATTTATCAAGTTTTTGTGGTGTTTCTTAAATTTGAACTGCATCGTTTATGAGGAGGAGCATAGTGAAAAAGAATATATGATAATTTCTTTATCTATCTTGACAAAGTGCTTAATTTAATGTAAAATTTATTTGTTTACTTTAGAGACAAGTCGTTTTCTGTCCATTGATTTTAAATGATGCGTAGGATTTGATCGTTTTGTAGCATTTATATTTATTTGTTCTTTGTAGTGCTGAAAATTGTAATAATAAAACTCTTTAATATGTTTATTTTTATAATGCCATGATAATGATAATCATTATTTAAGATGTGTATTGTTTTGACAGTTGTTAGATTTCTAATCGAGTGATTAAAATTTTGCATGCTATTTTTATTGAGGACTACAGAAAATAGGGAATAATTAATGTCTTAAGTTTTGTTTTAGAAGAAAATGCTATAAGCTAACTCTAGAATTGGAAAACTTAGAGTTTATGGTTTTATTATATTTTAAGAATTGTCTAAAAGTTTATTAACCTTTATGTTAGGGAAACTACTAAAATAACGATTCATCAATATAGATTTCTCTGTTCTATTAATATGAAATTATTCCAAAATATTACTTAGGGAGTGGTAATTGTTCTATTGACTTGAGATTCTCCCACATAATGTAAATTAAATGATAAATTAGATATAATTCTATGCAACCCGTTATCGTACCGTTATTGAAAGTTAGCTTTCTGAATTAAAACTTAAAACTATTAGAATTTAAATAGCCAATTAAAAGTTAGACACATATATTACGAAAACAAAGATTTGTTTGAAAGATGAATGAAAAAAATAGGTTCAAATTGAATTGCAAATTGCTTTTTTTCAGAAAGATCTCTTGCTCTGTTTTATGACAACATTAAAATCAAAAGAATCTTTTTCTTTCCACTTAAGAATAAACAAATTTCGTTTATCTCTTTATATTAATTTACATAATTATAATGCATAATAAATTAATACTTATATCGCAAAAAAAAAAAAAAAAAAAAAGAGAAAAAACAATAATGACATGTAAATATTTGAAATACTAGTAACAATAACATTTTGTGGTAAACAATACCATTATGATAAACTTTGTCAGAAGCTAAGAATCAAATCGTTACCATTTACCTATCTCATTCATCATTTAGCACCTAATTAAAAAAAACAAAAAGCAAAGAAAATAACAAATAACTAAAAGAATGATGAGAAAATTACAAAAAAAGTAAAAGGGCATGTTTAACACATGTCAATATTTGTTTTCATTTATTGTAATTTTTTTAATGTTTAAATCCATTTAGACTTCAATAAACATAATACTCTTATTACTCGTTCTTTCCTTTTGACGAGTATGTGACGTTTTTAAACCCAAGTTTAATTCCTTGTTCTTCTAAATGACTCCATTTGAAATTCCATTTAAACTTTTTTTTACCATATGAAATGTATTTGTCGTTTAAAAGCTTTATATAGATAAAGTGTATAAAATTACAATTAAACCTCAAGTTAAAACAACTTAATCACCTGGTGTTGTTTTATTAGAATTGTAAAGAAAATAAATGGTAACACACGCAGTATTTAGTTGCAAATGCTAAAGAAACATTTTAATAAAGTCAGCAAAAAGAAATTAGCTTTTAATGTAGACAACTTTGGTATGGTGTTAATTTAATT
>JACGTJ010021292.1:0-10718 GCA_014858695.1 Chrysomya rufifacies | reverse complement strand
AACTGAACTAGAACTGAACTAGAACTGTATTAGATATTTGAAATCTTGAACTGTATCAGATATTTGAAATCTTTAAATGAAAAGAATTTGTTTTTAAAATATTTAATACTATTATTTATTTATTCAATTAAATATTCGTACATTTAATAAAAATCCTAATAAAAATATATAATAAAGACAATTAAAGTTTATCAGTTCAGTTTTTTTGTTTTTTAAGTAGAAAATAAATGAAATTATGAAAACTTTTCTTTTAGGTATATAAAATAATAAAATTTTGAAAAAATATATCTATACATTTAAAAAAATACATACATAAATGATTAAATAATACCATAAATATTGCATTGATTTCTAATGATATACAAAACTTTATAAATAATTACATAACTAAAATAATTAATGAAAAACTGTGAAAAAAAAAACAATAACTAACTAAAAAATATAAAACTTATTTTAAGAAGTAATTAAAAATATCAATTTAAAACAACAGTATTTTAAATAATAATAGTAAATGTAAACAAATTAAATTAATTAAACTAAAATTGTATATGCTATTTGTTAAATTTTTTACTGTTTGATTAAATGTGATTAATTAACTTTAGTAATAAAATGCTAAGCTTTATAAGTAATACAAAGCTGCGAAGAATTTAGTTGATTAATCCTAAAAGCTTTTACCGCACTCATTAATAGAGAATTGAATTATACATTTATTTTAAGGAATTTTTTTATTACTATTTATGCTAATATTTAATTTCTTATTTGACATAAGCCAAGAACTTTTCCATCCTCTCTTCCACATTTACACTTTTCTATTGCCACCGTTATTTGCCTGTTGTGCGGCAGCAGCAGCTGCTGCTGCATCATTTTTTAAAGCTGTTATATTCTTGTAGTTACTGCTGCATTGAGAATCGGCTACCGAACGACCATCTCCCTCATCACGACGACAGAATTCATTAAAAGGACTGGGTGCTCTTTTTATATTTGCTATAGTACTAGTTACACTAGTACGTATTTTATGTTGTCTTTCCAGATTATCGGCTGTTGTTAGATCGCTGGCCTTAACAATACTCGAGGGTACATTGCTTAGCCAGGGTTTTAAATTAGATTTCTTTTGTACTGTAGCTGTTTTGCAACGACATATAATATCTGCTGGTTCACCACAAATAGTACAGACTTCTTTTGCTGCAGCACTATTGCTAGAACTTTGGGTGTTAAGAGTCTTAGTATTGGCAGTGCTAACAGAGGAAGTAGAAGAGGCTCCACTTAGTTCCATTTCGCTAACAGCATCTACTAAACTTTTCAAAGCATTGCTATTAGCTGGTGTAGTCTTAAGGTTTTCGGTTTCATCGTAATTTTTACTAAGCAAAAGTTTGGATAAGGGTGGTGCTAGACCTAAACCCAAATTACGCTCATGATACACTTCCGATATAGTAGGTGTCATTTCTCTATTCATATGACGCATTATAGAATCCTGTATGGTTTTTTGATTAGTTTTAACAGCCTCTTTAGCTACTGCTCCTTGTGAGCTCACATTACTACCAGAAGCCAAGTTATTGTTGGCTGCTGAACCCAAATCCTTTTTAGCTTCTTGTAAAAGATCATTATCAGCTTGTGAAAAGTATAAATTGGAGGCATTAAACACTAAGGCATTATCTTCATCCTCGGGTAGATTAATAGGTTTTCTACTTCCTGCTGTATTATTGCTACTTACAGCAGTTGCTGCTGCCACATTACTTGACGTGGCTAAAGTATTTACCTCGGTTCTAACACTTAAACGATCCATAAATAGAGCATGTTCTTTATTAACCCTAGCTGCCACCGAAGTTTGGGCACTACCCAATTTAATTTTAGGTTTCAAACGGAAGTGAGACAATTGTCCTACTTTTAAACCTCTTTCGAAGTCCGATTCACTGCTATTAGATTCCAAAGCTCCGCTAGTATTAGTAGCTGTTAAATTTGAACCTACAGCTTGTCCCAAATTATTGTATACCGGTGCCATGGGAGCCATAGGTCTTAAGCTATCTACCAAGGGCATATTTTGTCTAGGTGGTGGTAATGGAGGCATTAAACCGCCTCTTCTTAATACTGTAGCATGACCTGATCCTTCCCAATCTGTAGTGGAACTAGCTGAGCTAGAACTATCTGGTCTTCTGTTATTTGAACTACTTGGTACAGCAGACATTTCTGGTATAACATTATCACCCAAATAACCTAAACCAGTACCAGAATATAAATTTCGTATTCTGGTTTGATGAGCCAAAGCCAGGGAAACATTAGGATCTACAGGATTTTGATTGGTTACCGGAGGACTGGGAGTAAATGCAGCATCACTTTCACCTCCACCTCCTGGACGTGAAACTCTTACTGGACCTCTTAGAGTCGAAGGACCCAAACGACAGGCATTTGTTTTACTTATATGTGATTGGGATATGTAGCCATCGGATAACTCGCTATCGGTAGTGTTATTTAAACTTGAATCTAATGTGGGATATAAAACACCCGAGCTACCAGAAGCACTAGCGGGCGTAGATTCATTATCTGTTCTACCGCCATCAGGCTCTCCGCGGCGTCTGACATAGGATATAAAGGCACCACTGCCATTGCTAATCATACGAGACCGGTTAATGGGTAAGGGAGGTAAAGTAAGACCCATATTTAAAGGTTTGTTAGAATCCAAAGTTAAATTCTGATGTGGAGTAGAAGTTAAGGCTGGTAAATTTGTTGCATTGTTGGTTAAAGTAATATCCGCAGCAGATTCTTCTATTAACGATTCACAACTGCTGGAAGAATCAAGACCTAATGTTTTGGGCGCCTCTTGGGTATCTAAAAATTAATATAATTTGTAATATAGAAAACTTTCGAAGTTGTTAGCTTGATATAATAACTTACCAAATAAAGCTAAGAGAGCCTGTAAAACAAATTGACAAGTTCTGCGATTGGCTTGTTTGCCTGTTCTTAAGGTGACCTGATCTTGGCCCACTTCGGTGAGATCAAAGCCCATAGATGCTAGTAGTTCATGGCAACCAGCCACACGCCATAATCTCACCGACAAAGGTATTTCTATGGAAGCTTCTACTTCTGGACTTCCTTTTGGAGGATATTGACTTAAAACATTACGTATGACAGCTATAATATCATCTGCAACTTCGGAGCTATTAACCAGTTTAGCTAAAGCCTGTAAAGTCAAAGGAGTTAAAGCCAACAAAGCCTGTAAACTGGCCGAACATTGTGAGAGACGATCTTCTGGGTCAGCTTGTGGAAAGAATACACTGGAGGGTATGCCATTAGCAGCTGGTTCAAAACGAAATCCTACCGCCATTAATAAATCTTTCCAACCTCCCACGGGACCCGCCTTATTCTCTATACTTTTTTGTGTAGTATACATGGCATTCTTTTGGCCGCGATGTATTCTTTGTAAACTTTTTTCCACTAAATGTAAACATACCCTTAAAGCATCACGACATTTATCAGGAGTACGCATTAGTTCACATAAGGCATGGCCCATTAAGGCTACCTTATTGGATAGACGAACATTGCCACCAATAAGCAAGAACCCAGCCCAATTGGCGGGATGAGCAAAATGTTTGGTATGTTGTACAGTTTGCATAGCCTCAGCCAAAGCTCTGTAAGGTTTTGGTTGTAAGAAATAAACATTTAAATTTCATAATATTTAAAACTTACCTAGCAGCTCTTACGCCCTGCAATAAAGCCGAATAGAAAGCTCTTAATAAAATCTTGGCAGCTGTCTCCGGTACCGGCCAAAGAGATATTAAAACAGCTCCTGCACCAGCACCCAACCAACTGCCTGCTAAATTAGCTACTCCCGTACCAGTTATAGGTTCAATGGAATGATAGGAACTTAGAACAACCAACTTTGCATTAAGTTTCATATTCAAAACATCTGTTGATGATAAAATAAAATCAGATAGTTGGGGTAATTCCATATTGCCTCCCGATAATTCTGGAGTTTCATCTTGTTCGGATGAGTTTTCCCCATTTGTAGATTGATAAAAACGTTTTTGTGATTGGCTGTCCACTACATCACCGGGACTTAGAACAACAGCTCCCATTTTCCAGCTTAAATTAGCAGCAAAATGAACACATTCCGCTGAGGGCAATTCCGAAACCACTGATTCTTTGGTGGCATTACAACCGGCTAATGTTTTAGCCTGTAACATATCAGCCACCATGGCAGCTTCTTGTAAAGAAGCAGGCGACTCAGACCAACCCCAAGTTTCTGATAATGTGGAGGGAATACGTGGTCCTCCTACTACCAAGGCTGTATTAAGATTTTCAGTTAATTCCCGTGATCGTAACATTTTACTCTTTATTCTCAAAGATTGTAGAGATGGTACAGTAATCAAGGAACATCTTTCTGAAAGATATTCACCATCTTCTTTGTTACTACGTAATATAGCGAAAGGCACCAAATACAATTCATTGTCTAGAACTAAAATTAATTCCTTCCGTCCTTGTCTGGAAACAGCTCCTCCAGTAGGCAGTAAATCATCAAATGGAGCCAATAAAATATTAAACAGAGTATGCAAACAGGAAGGACCCTGCCAAGCTGGCAGCATAGGAGCTCTTCTAGAGCGGGATGAACCCTGTAAGCTACCTATAGATCTGGTGGAACCTTGTAGGCTGGCAACCGAGCCACCCACAGAACCCAAACTGAACAAGGAACTTAAAGAATAATTGGAAGAATTCATTAAATGATTACGATTAACCATGCGCAGGAAACCGGATCTTTCATTGGAAAAATCATCTAAAAGATTTTCCGAACTAGAACGCCAACCACTGCCATCACCTTCATGTAATACAGAATCGGAATTTACACCCAAATTATCACGCACCATATTAATATAACGTTCCAAAAGACTTTCTTTATCCTCTGTGTCCTTAGCATGTTCAGCTAATTTTTCGGTAGACATTTTCAAGGACTCTTCATTAATTTTAATAGAATGAAAACGTACTATACCCTTTTGGGGTTGCAAGAACCAGGCGTACAATTCATCTCCAGCTAAACTGTAGTATAGAACATTAGTTTTGGTGCGATTAACAATATCATAAATACTTTCACTGCAGGTCATTAAGGTTTTGCGTGATATACTATTTGTATCGGGCAACGAACGAGCTTTGCAACGTTCCGCCGCCACTAAAGCATCTTCATTACGTTGCATGGCCACAAAAATTTGTTGTAGAATATGATAACAAGAAGTTTGCAAATCAAATAGACTACTGCGGGCCTCAGGACTACGTTGATCATAACGTACTGACTCCAGTAATTGAGCGGCAGTTTCCATTTGTATTTTAGCACCTTCATTATCACCGGAAGCTCTTAAGGCAAGACCTGTAACAAAGAATATATGTAACAAAATCGTTTTAGTCATTAAATTTTTGTTAACGCTTACCCAATTGATGTCTTATTTTGGCTTCCTCTTCCGATTTGTTGATAGACTGTGCTATACTTAAGCCCTGTTTTAAATAGTTAATGGCTTGGGCATGTTGACCCATTTGATGGAAAACCCGCCCTAAAAGCACATTCAATTGTTGAAAATTTTTCTTATTATCATAGTGCTTTAAAGATAAACTTACCCAAAGAACCACAAGCATAAGTTTTACTTAAACGATCCGTGGTCAATGCTAATTGTTTTTCATAAAATTTAACTGCATCCACATATGAACGTATAGCTTCATATACCGATCCCAAATTACCACAAGCTCTAGCCTGCATAAAAGAATTACCTAAATGTTCACCCATTTCCAAATCCATTTTATGTAACTTTAAGGCACCATCATTATCTCCCATTTTTTGATAAACATTGCCCAAAGCACTAGTAGCATCCGATACTAACATACGATCACCCAATTCTCGAGCAATTTCTTGTTGATGTTCTAGACAATTTACCGCTTGTTCATGATTGCCCAAAGCACAATGGATATTGCCCAAATCACCATAGGATACTGCTTTTACTTCTGGACTACCCAATTCATGAGCTACAACCAATCTTTTCTCCAAACAAACTAAAGCTTCTTGTAGATTTCCTAAAGCACGATGGCTGTGACCCAGACCCCGATAAGCTCTCTCTTGATCACGGAAACTTTGTAACGAAGTGGCCAACTGTAAATGTCGTTCATGGCATTTTATACCTTCTTCGTAATCACCTAAGGCATCATAACAATCACCCAAATGACCTAAAGCTCTGGCACGATCATGTTGGGTAGTAGGAAGATTAACACGTTCCAAAGTACCTAATTGTTGCTCCAAATAGCCTATGGCATCTTCATAATGACCCATATTTAGTTTGGCGATACCCAAATTACCATAAGCTTGAGCTTCTATGGCAGAGTCTTGTAATTCTTGAGCTCTTTCCAATTGTTCTTGATAGCATTTGACTGCATGAGTATAATTGCACAAAGCCATGTGTACAGCACCTAAATGACCATGAGCTTTACATTCTCCTTTTAAATCGGACATTTCTTGTCTTAAAGTCAACTCTTGTGTGTGATAACCTAAAGCTTTGTCATATTTCTTAATCAATCGATGGGCCAAACCCAAAGCACCACAGGCTGCTGCTTCCATAGACCTTTCACGAGATTGTCGTGCTAAAGTCAATTGTCTTTGATACATTTTAGCAGCTTCCTCTATTTCACCGGTTCTTATGAGAATGTCACCTATGTTGCCTAAAGCACGAAATTTACCCGACAAATGATTGGTCATATGAGCCACTGCCAAAAAGTATTTCTGACATTCCAAGGCAGCTTGATTGTTACCCAAAGCTAAATGGGCTAAACCTAAATTACAATAAGCTCTACCCATGTTCATTTTATCCTGCAAATCTTTGGCCAAAGCTAAATCTTGATCATAATATCTCACGGCTTCGCGATAGTTGCCTATGCAATAGTGAGCATAACCCAAAAAGTGACAAGCCTTACCTTCTGCTGCCACATCTCCTAGTTCTTGGGATAACATTAAATACTGTTCATAATAAGGTACAGCTTGAGCAAACTCCTGGCGTGAACTTAAACAATTGCCCAAATTTAATAAGGCACAAGCTTCTCCTTGAGTATCTTTTAACTCACGTGCAATATTCAAATGAGCACGATAGTGTATAAGAGCCATATCATGAGCCCCTAAAGCTTGATAAGCCACCGCTAAATTGCCATGAGTAGAAGCCTCTGCACTGCGATCATTTACTTCTTTACTAATAGTTAATTCTTGTTTGTGGTATTTAATGGCTGCTTCATATAGACCAGCTGAGGAATAGGCATTTCCTATATTACCATAAGCCCTACCCATTCCCGCTCGATCATGTAGTTGTCTGGCTATAGTAAGATGTGCTTGATGCAATTTTAAAGCTGCATCATGTTCTCCTAGTAATTGATAAACTATACCAAGATTTGAACAAGCCCTGCCTTCTCCAATTTTGTCACGTGCCGCTAAAGCCATTTCCAATTGTTTCTCATGCCATTTTTTAGCCTGCACAAAATCTCCAGCACAACGAGCAGCATGACCTAAACCAGCATAGGCCCTAGCTTCTATATTACGATCTCCCAGTTGTTGTGAGATTCTCAGGACTTGTTCGTGAAATGTCATGGCCTGGGCAAAATTACGACGATAATGATGACTAGAGCCTAAATTGGAGTAAGCTCTGGCTTCTTCTACTTGATTGCCTAGTTTACGTGCCAGCCTCAAATGTTGGGTATGACAATCAACCGCCGAATCGAATTCTCCCATGGCTAAATATACAGCTCCCACATTTCCTATTTCTCTAGCCTCCTGCAAACGGTCACCTATTTGCTTAACTAACTGGACACATTGTTTATGGCTGGCCAAGGCATTAGGATAGTCCCCAATAGCAGTATAAACATGCCCCAGGGAAGTTAAAGCTGCAGCTGCTGCCTGGGTATCTTTGCATTTCATAGCCAAAACCAATTGATATCTATGAGCAGTCAAAGCTTCCTTAAAGGATCCTTGGCTGAAATATGCTGAACCCAAATTACCATGAGCACGACATTCTCCTGCTGTATCCCCCAAACTTTTGGCTACTGCCAAATCTTGTTGCATATAACCTATAGCTTTGTCCAATTGATTTAAAGCCCAATGGGCCGAACTGAGTGCACTAAATACTGATCCTCTTAATTTCAAAGAACAGGAACCAATACGTAATGCTGCCTCTAATACTGTTACTGCTGAATGATATTGACCAGCCTGCAAAAGTTCTTGACCCACAACCGAGATCACCACAAAGGGTGATTGATCTAAATTCATGGCACGTAGTTGTTGTAGTGTTGGTTCTAAAGCATGTCTTAAGGGACTTTTTATGGAAGCTTCCAACAAACCGGCTAGTAGTTGTTTGTTTTGAGGATCTTGTCCCAAACCAGCGGCAAATGAGGCAAGAGCTTCTCCATAACGTCCCAGACATTGTAGGGCCACACCTTGTCTAAAATAGGCTTTGGGCCATTGGGGGCACAATTCTCTAGCTTTGGTGGCATCTTGTAGGGCCAAGGCGAATTGACCATGTTTAAGGCGTGCTGCTGAACGGTTGCTGTATAATATGTAGTTGCCTGGATCTAGCTGTAGGGCATCTGTATAGAGCAAAACTGCAGTACCAAAATCACCACTTTGACAGGCGGCATTTGATTGTCGCACTTTCTCTAAGAATAGGGCGCGATTGGCTGCTGTGAGTTCAGGATTGCACTCGGGCTCATTCTGAAATATAAGAACATAAAGAAAGGATGAAAAATTATTTAACGAACTTATATGTAAAACTGAACTGAACTAAAGCTGAACTAGAACTAAACCGAAACTGAACTAGAATTAATAATTATTGAGGATATATTGGGTTTGTCATTCCGTTTGTGTTAAAAATGTTAAAATATTCTAAGACCCTAACATGTATATATATATATATATATATTCTGGGTTCTTACCAGGACCTAAGATGATTTAGTGAAGTCCGTCCGTCAGTCGGTCTGTCTGTCTGTCTGTCTGTCTGTCTGTCTGTCGGTTCAAAGCACGATATATATCGCACCGGGGGAGCTAGGAAGACAAAATTTTACACAAATATTTCTCTTATATAAGGTTTGGGCAGAATTGGATTATAAAGTTATGGAACAAAAATCCATGGAAATCTGTAATTTTGGAACTTTTTAGTACATAATATGTCATAGATATGAAACGGTTGAAGGTAACAAGAAACTAAGATGCGAGAAATAGGCGTGACCCTCCCATGTTTTCGCTCATAAAAATATGCCTTTTTAAGCATATTTCGCCTTAAATATGAAAGGGAAGAAAGTACAAAGATGAAATTTTAGAGTGACTGACAGATAGTAGAAAGAATATTGGAACAAAAATGAGCGTGCCCCACCATAAAAATCCGTTATTTTGGTGTATTTGGTGGTATAATATGTCACAAATGTGAAATAAATAGAGGTAAACGATGAAATTTTCGATGTATCGTTAGTTAGTAGGAAGAAACTTGGCGAAAATAAGGTGTGCTCCGCCCACTTTTCTGTATGTCTATAAAAATCTGTCATATTCAGCATTTTAGTACATAATATGTGATATATTATGTAACGGGAAAGCGTACAAAGATAAAATTGTATATATGCTATTAGACTCCTCCCATATTAGGTCCGTTTAAAATATTTGGAATTTGTATTTTGTCACAAATATGAAACGAATGGATGTAAACGATGAAATTTTCGATGCATCGTTAATTAGTAAGAAGAAACTTGGACTATAAATATATTAAATATCCTTTAGTATATTTTGATGGTGGGTATTACAGATTCGACCAACATTCTTACTTGTTATTTATTTAAATATTGCAAAATAATCTAAGTGTGAAATTAATGCGTAGGCATTGTGTTGCATAAAAAACAAACAATCTGCAAAGAACTGAATTTTATTATTATTGCTGTATTAGTAACTTTTATTGCAACTATAAAAGATTTTATATTTTATACTTAGTTGTTTTTGTATAAATTAATAAATTTAACTGTTTTTTTTATAACCATCAACAATTTTATTATTATTATTGTAAATGCGTAAATAGTTCAGTGAACTTGAATTTAAGTTTCATATCCGTATTAAACATAAAAACCTAAAAGTAGGTTAAAAAAAATTATGCTGATTTCGGAAATAAAATGTAAATTTAACTTGTGTTCAAAAAATATTGACGACAGTCAGTCTATCTGTTATTAATGTAAAGTAATTTCAATTAAAACAAAAAAAAAAATATTACGAAACATTTGAAAAAAACGCTCGATTTTTTAGAAAATCTTCTAAAAACCAAAAAACAGATTTTGAAAAAACTTCAATAAACACAAAATTTTTCGAAAAATTTTGCTACAAACAAAAAAATTTTGCTACAAACAGAAAAATTTTGCTATAAACAGAAAATTTTTTGAAAAATTTTCCTATAAACAAAAAAATTTTCCATAAACAAAAATTTTTTGAAAAATTTTATATAAACAGAAAATTTTTTTAAACAATTTTCTTTAATTTGAAAATTTTTGGAAAAAATATCTATAAACAGAAAATTTTTGAAAAAATTTTGCTACAAACAGAAAATTTTTCGAAAAATCTTGCTACAAACTGAAAATTTTTCCATAAACAAAAATTTTTTGTAAAATTTTATATAAACAGAATTTTTTTTTTTTAATTTTCTTTAATTTGAAAAATTTTTGAAAAATTTTCTATAAACAGAAAA
>JACGTJ010021286.1:0-11459 GCA_014858695.1 Chrysomya rufifacies | reverse complement strand
CTGAATCTAGAAAAGATATCGAGTTAAAATTTTTTGTTTTGTATAGATTATAATTTTATCTACTGCGTGTTTACGTGTTTTAATTTAACAATTTGAAATTTCAAATGCATATAACTTGAAAACTATAAGAGATAAATAACACATATAATCATAAGAATATAAAAAATCTTTTAAATCGGAAAAAATAGAAATTTTACAAGCAACTAAGTTTTTTTAGTCAAAGGTCACCTAATTTGACCCGCCATAGGTCAGCCCCCGGGGGCTGTAGGGCATTGTCTTTCAAAAGTTAAACTCGATATATCCTCTGCTATGCACATGCAAAATTTCCATACATTCGTTTAGAAGATTCAGATTTATTTACAAACATTTTTGATTCTGCCCCACTGTGTACTGTAGGTCTCATCAAAAATTTTATTTTAGATAAGGATATTTATGGAACTGTTTTTGCCGAAAAAGTGTGACAATAGCATGTATGATATCATAATGAACCAAAATCACAATATATGAATCCGTTTTAAATATGCAATTAATGCATGAAAACCGCATGTTCAAACTCAGAGAAGTTCAAATTTTTGAAAAGGTAAACACAATTAAAAATATGATTAAGTTAAAAAAATCATTTTCGCTTGCGCTCTATTAAATTTTAGACTTTTATCTGAACTTTAATTTTGATTTAACAATTTAAATTTAAATTATTTCCCCTTATCTTTATTAATATTATTAACAATTTTCGAAAACTTTAAACATAAAACAGTTCAATTTGTATATAATTTCCTTTTCACAAATAACAAAAAAGAACAAAATTATAAACATTCTCCTGCCGTCATCATTAACACATTTAAACACAATCTTTTAAATAACCACATGCAAATTTCCTTTTTCCCATTTAAAACTAAACTGAAATATAAATAAAATAAAAAAAAGAATAATATAAAACATGAAAAGTGCAAATAGAAAATACAACAAAACCAACAAAATTTATTTTAAAACTTTGTTTTGAGTAAGTGTTTGTAATGTATGTGTTAATGTTGTTAAACGGAAACGGAAGTGTGAAACAGAACTCTTTAAAACCCAACCACACGTACATGAACTTTGCAATGAGGACTACCAATCAACGTCATCATGTTCCAACATACAAACATTCTTTGAAAACTTACACTCTCTCCTTCTTAAAAACAAAACACATATTCTCAAACAAAGAAACTCTTTACAAGAAGTCAAGTTAAACAACTACAAAAGAACAAGATGGCAGCAAGGATATTGTACAATAAAAACAAAAAATAATAAATAAATATAATACAAAAAAAGAATGGCAACAACTTTTCAAGTGGGTTGAAAAAGATAAATAAAGACTTTGTCTTGAGCTTCTTCTTGATTTTCATCGTAAAACAAAATAAACTGGATTTTTTTTTGGTTTGTTTTATTTTTTATTCCTGCTGATTTTGTTATTTTTATTGCAATCTACACATGTTTAAAAATATTTATTGTAATTTTACTAAATATTTGATACTACTGATTTTTATAAAAGTATATGCGTATGTGTTTTGTATGGGTTTCTGCATTTGGTTTGAAGTTTCTTCACTCTGTTTGCCAGTATATAAGTTTGTAATACAACTTGTGGTTTATTTGTGTTTCTCCTCATCTGTTATCCCCCCAAGTTGTCTGATGAAGCCAAATGAAAAGTTTTTTAAAGTTTTAAGAAATCATTTGGCAACGGAAACCTCAATTTAAGACAATAATCAAGAATACTGATTATCAAATAAGTGAGTCAGTAAGTGAGTGAGATTACGAATGGAGAAAAAGTGATTTAAGACATTAAGGAATCCTAAATTTTTGTCGTAAACTAAAAAAGGAAATACAAAAATAAGTTTTTAGTTAATCTGCACTTCAAAGGAAAATATAATGAAAAGTCTGACTAAAAACTTTATCAATTTAAGTTCAAAAAGATTTGAAGCCTAAATAAATCTTTTGGTTAAAAGGAAAACAATTCAATTTTCACTTCCACTTTTGTTACTCCCTCTAATCATTTTAAAAGAAAATTAGTAACTACAGAATATTTAAAGAAAATTTTATATGTATAAATAGAACAATTTTCAAGTAATTTGCTATAGCTGGATAAGTTTTTAAATATGTTATTTATATAAACATGTTTTTGTTTGCAAATTAAACTTTTATACAAAAAAAAAAAAAATAATAAAAATTGTAAATGATTATTGATGAAAACAAACTTCTTCAAAAACTATCTTAAATAATTTCTATAAAACAACATTTTTCCAAAACCTTTTATGAAAATTTTTTAAATATTTTCAAGAAAAAAAATTTTACATTTTTTGACAGATAAATTTTTTCTATAAACAATAAGAAATAATAATACAAAATTTGCAATGAAAAGAAAATTTTTTATAAAAAAAAAAAAAAAAAAAAAAACATTAATTTTTTTAATAAAACAATTTCCATACTATTTCTGTAGAAAAAAAAAACATTATTCAAATGCAAAAAGAAAAATAGTTCAAATCATATGCATTTATAACATAGATACAAAATATAAATTCATTTCCCATGCGATGTACTCAACCTAGGGTTGCCAGATGCCGTTGAATGGACTTGATTTTCAAGACATTTTGTGTGTTGTCAAGATTCAATCTAGAATGTAATTTGTCTAACTAAACAATTTAGAATCAGCAATTTATACTATACAGTTTTAACTATACAACTGGTTTTACAAACCTTTTATATTTGAACTATAGTATCAACACATTTGATCTACTATAATATATAATTCTAAGACAGATTTTATATTTGTGAAGATAGTTTACCTAAAATCAAGGTGCCTTTTTTGAAATTTCAAGTTATATCATAATTTCAATCTGGCAACCCTAACTCAACCCATTTTACATTGCAATAGATTTCAAATAGATAAAATTCTAATAAGTAACATATCCACACAATACTTGTTTGTCGATATAGTTGTATTTATCAACGCCATCTATTTATTCTAACTATTTTTCTCACTAGATACATTTAACACACCAACATGAACAATAAGATACACTCACTATAATACCCAACTGTAAAACAAACCCCTGACGAAAAACACAATACAAGACAAATATTTATTTTTTCGATCCAATATAATAATTCCCAAGGGATTGTTTAGTACATTAATTCGTATTTGAATAAATAATCGTAAAAAAAAATAAAATCCACACAAAATGATCTGATCAGATCAGAGTTGTTGGTTGAATGTATTTTAAAAACCATTTAGTTTTTATTGAAATAGAAAAATAATTGTTTGTAGATAAAGAGGGGATTTTATTTTGTGTGTATGTAAAGGGCAATTTGTATGTATATAGCAAAATCAAAAATCATTAGTTGGATGATTGTGTGAAATGATGTTAAGCGAAATGAAAATGTACAAGGAAAAATTTGAAAATTTTAAACATGAAAATATTATTCAACAATGGGTGGAATAATTGAAAATTCGAAGGCGTTGAAATGAATGAAAAGTGTGCTATATGTATTGTTAAAATAAAATAACATTGAAAAATATGCTTGGAAGTGATGAGATATAAGATAGACATTTTAAATTATAATTTATTCTTTAAATATAAGAAACATAACTTTCAATGAAAGTTGACTAATTTGCTAAGAAATAAATATAATTTATTAACTGTTACATAGTTATTTTATCAAAGAATCCGTCGTGTCTGATATTTTATTATGCTATCGTTTTTTGCGGACATAAGTTCTTGTTACTCTTTTATTTTTATTTTTAAATTTTACTATAAACAACAAGTAATCAATGATAATATTAATATTTCTTATTAATCAAATGATGAGTTGTATTATCATAATGACAACATAATTCCCATATCCACAAGACATTTACAAGTGAATGAATTCATTATAAATTGAATCATGAGAACTACGTTTCAAAATTGTTACATGACCCGGAGTGTGTCACAACTTAATTGTTAAATACTTTTGTAGCATTTTGTTAAAGATTAGTATCGCAAAAAAGTTATTTAAAAAGGCACAAACAGGACCAACAATATGTTGCAAGTCCATGGTAAAAAAATAAATAAGTAGTATTATTTATATCACCCTAAAAACGCTTATAAAATTCAAATGTTAAGTGGTTGGTCGTGTGCAACATTGTTTGTGTATAAACAAACAATTACACTAAAAAGGGAAATGTTGCAAAAAAAAAAAAGATATTATTTGATATAAAAGTAAAAAAGTTAAACAGGTCTCTTTGATTTTCTAAATGACTGAATCAGTGTAAATATTTTACAAGTTAAGAAGAGAACAATGAAAACAGACAGGCAGACGTTTACTTTTAAAGCGTATGTGGCATGTTTATGATGATTGTTTTGATTGTATTCCAAACACAGGATTATCATCAACATCAACATACTCGCCACGTGAATGACAACAGTCAGCTCACTTTTGCTTGAAATAAAATAAAACAATGTATTTCCATTCTTTTATTGATTCGAACAAGCAGTCAGTATTAGATTGAAGTTTGAAATGAATGATTTGTTTGATCAAAGGTGTAATACCTTAAAAATGGTCATATAGTGATTTAAAAAGTTCTATTTTATTATTTATTCTTTAAATGTAGATTTTCACATGGATAAGCAATTCTATAGTGTGAATTTATTTTAGTATTACATGTTTATCACACAATTAAATAAAAATTATTAAAAGTTTTGTTATTTAAACTTACTAGCAGCCAGATCAAAAATTTAAAACATCTAACTATTGTATTCCTTCATAGAAATATTTTAAGAAATTATCCCATATACTCAACATATAGATATGACTTATTACAAGTTAAGATGCTTAAAATTTCTATATAAATATTTTGAAGAAAATTCAAATGATCATAAAATAAAAACCAGATCATTGCTCACACAAAATTTGGGAATTTGTTATTAATAATTTCGATAAATTTTGTTGTTTATAAAAACAATTTTATGTTGAAAGGAAAATTATCTTGATAACTATTTTTTTATAAATTTGCTGATGGAAAAATTTTATTAAAAGATCTTCTTAACAAAATTTTCGTTTTTGAAAAATTTTTAATTTACTTTCTGTTCATAAAAAATGTTCCGTTTATGGAGATTTTTCTTTTATTGAAAATGTTTAATATTTTTTTTTAGAAAATATTCAATTAAAATCTCGTAAAAAAATATTACTTTTATGAATACATTCTTTCATTGAATTATTAAAAGTTTTATATAATTTAATTTAATATTACTAAAACACTCTTTATATGTATGAGTAGCACTTATTTCTTATTTATAATACTCTAAAATTCATCATTATCATTTATTAAAAATGACAATTTTCTCGAAAAAGTAGCAAAAATTCGAATTCAATTATGCACACATAAATTATACCATATTACATTTACTATTTATTTATCTTTTTTTATTTTTGGTTAATCTAATACCACTCTTATCATTAACAATCAATTGTTGCACAAAGTGTGTGTGCCCCTGTTAGCAAGTGAATGAGTTGCGAATGTTTATTGTAATCGATGCCACTAGAGATATTTTATTAGTTTATGACACAATTTCTATTCAATTTTTGTGTCGTATATATTTGCTTGTAATCATATGACAAGTATCTGTCTATCTATCGGTTGTTGTAATAAATATATATTATTATGACCCTTGAATTTTTTATTTATATTCATTTATGCGCATTTTTTATGAATTTTTGTTTATTGACCGACCATCAATAGAATTTTAGTAGGAAATAAATCCACCACAAAAATATAGCTAAATAGACGTTGTAAATATAATAAAAATAAAATTCATATTCATTTGTTGTGCAAATTCGTTTGCCCTTATTTAAACCTCACTCAACTCATTCCATTGATTATCAATTGTGATGACGATGGCATATCAATGTCAACAATATCTACAAATATTTTTTTCTCAATACTTAAGCTTAATGGAAACAAAAGAAATGGCAAAATAATTCCAAAGCTTTATAAGGACTTATACAACAAACAAAATCTACACAAACATTGACAAGTCTAAATTCTCACGGTTGAGAATAATGGAAAAGAATTTTTCTACATCAATCCAAAGGATCCCTGAAGACTATTTGGAATATAGTATTTAGTAGCTTGTGTTTGTTTGTATGTTTAGGCTAAACCTTGAATATATAACTTTAGGCCAAATATTAATACATTTTAAATATCATCTTCGTCAAAACATCCTCATTTCTAAGTTAAATTCTTATTAATAAGAGATATTTAAAATCCTTTCTTTGTTAGAATGTATGAGTAAATGTTTATGTGGGCTTGTTGATATGTGTGTTTGTATATGTGGACGCCTGTCATTTAGCTAATCCAGGGGCAAATACCAAATAATTTCTATTCACATTTTGGTGACTATAGGAAAAAATAAGCAAATAATAAGATGTGATGGTGCAAGTAAAGTAACATTAATCCCTTAACGCGTCTTTCAAGCAAACTCATATACATTTAAACGATTTACAGTAATAAAAAAAATCAACCCTCGTTCTCTACTGGTTGTAAATAAAAGAATTTTTACGAAGCCAGTGAGCGAATGTTAGAGAGCACGTGCTCCTTTTGTTTACTTTAACCCAAACGACAAAATATGAATAGGAAGGAAATAACTGCGTGAAATCTGTTAAAAGGAAGCTGCAACAAACTGTGGCGACACCATAAAATAGGTATATATCATCGTCATTGTTGACGGCGCATTAAGCGGAAGATAAGGTGTGCTAAGGTCTATGTAAATGTAATTCATGAGTCTATCATTTAAGAGTTACTTGTTGAAAGTGATCAGTTGATTGTTAAAGATTGAAAATATACTTAAACTATATCTTCCCTAAAAGCACCAAATTAAATTAAATTGTGAAATAATCATTTCTTCTTAGTTACATATTCAATAGATATGGACGATCCTCCGACCGAATGATATATCTATATTGGAGTACTTTTATAGTGTTTGAAACACTAACACAATCATAATACAAATATTTCTAATTTTTTAACTCTTGGTATTCATACTTTAAGATTACAAAGTTAACATAGACTCTACAATTCAGAAATATACTTAACTACAGAGCAAGGGGTTTAGCTAATTTTTATTTAAATTTTAGTTTATATTAAAAAGATTTTGTTACATCAAGAATATTTCAAAAGAAGAACAATACCACCCACCAGTCAAAAGCATAATTTCCCCCGATTCTCCATTATATTCTCAGCTCATAAAACAGACTTACAAATATAAACAAAATTTCTATTCATTATATTTTCATATATTCTTTCCTGTTTATATCCTCATTAAGTTATTTAGCCAGAATGACAAAAGCATTCAACTTCTATTTGGTTGGTTGATTGTACAAGTATTATGATGCTAGAAGATTCTTTTCGTTGGAATTTTTTTCTTGTTCTTGTATTTTTATAGTTTCAAATAAATAACTCAATTGTTTTGTTGACATTTTATTTGACACGTGACTCCTTTTTATAATCAAGTCTTGTTTATTGTTAATAGTTTCTCTTTTCTTGTGTATGCTGCCGTTGGTTTTATTCACGTTACTTGACGGTCGGATGGTATTTAAAACAACGTCGCCCAAAAACGTCCATTAGTTAATCCCTGGAGATATGCTCAACTACTTAGATGCAGCCGTTGTTGTTTGCTGTTGCTATTTGTGCTTTTTGTGGTTCATTGCTGGTAATTAATTTCTAAGGTGTCTATTAGCGTCAACACTATTTATTTTTCTCACCCTTCTAAATTCTACTGCCTTACAAAAATCGTTTTGCAAATAGAAGGCGTGCATAGTAGTTAAAGTAATGAATGCATTACCAAATTATTTAACCACAAATTTAAGTTTTTGCCGAATGTTAATAAATTTAGATGTAAATCAGATGTGTATTCGATAAATTGAATTAAATCTTATTCTATATTTTTGATGAAAATTTGAAAGAACTTTTCACTTTTTCTACTCTCTCCCTTTTTATAGCTTCCTTAAATTATTGCATGTAACATAAATTTTTATTTTTGATTCAACTCTAACCTATAATAATACAAATACTGTTTGTTGTTTGAAAAAAATTAACATAAAAGAGGCTAGAAAATACAAGTTAATTTCTGAAACTACAAGTAATTTTTATTCACATTCACACCAACATATGCATATATATGTTTTATATTTAATATATTTTCTAATAGAATATCTTCGTAGCATGTGTTACACAGATCCGAGAAAGTAAAAACATTTTATTTCATCTAAAGTACAATATTTATATAAAACAATGTCATTTCTCGTATATGTATGTTCATATGTTCATATCAGTGTTGCCAATAATTCATTGAAATAGAATCTGTTATGTAAATAGAAATATCGATAACACGAAATAAAAGAAAAAACGATACATTTTAAATTGGAACTAGTTACTCCCATTTTGCCTCGCAGCACTTTAACATTCTCTAATATTCAACTACTCTCTTATTCCAAGCTCTGTTTGTAATAATCCAATTCTCACATATTTGTTTTTTTATAATCCGTTCCTACTCTTGAGTCGTTTAAGCATCTAGCTGAATTCGATCTATGATCAAGACACTGCTATCATGTATCCTGACTGGTTTTCCGGCACCTCGGAAAAGTCGTAATAACTCCTGAAATACTGATGTGTACTTCTATGTGTAAATATTTTTCTAGTGATATTCATATATAAAATGTATAGTTTTTGCGTAACAAGGATGTTAACAAAATTGTTTCTGGTTTAATTATATGGATTATTGGAAAAAAAAAAGATTCAAGATTTCATCTTTGAAAGATCTTCCGTGATATATTTTTGACTAAAATGCTTCAGAATAGGCATAATCGTCATTAAAAAATGTTGGTCTTATAGCTCATTTTATGTGCAAAGGTATTTCTAAAATTTTTCAAATTACTTATGTACAAATAAGTTAAATTGACAACATTGTTGTGTATTTATATATTATATGTATATATAACCATCATATATTTACATTTATAGTCAATGAGTTTGACCCGTTCGTTTCATGAATAGTTGAAGATTGTTGGATGGATGAATGGTTGGTTATGGATGCCGAATTCTATAGTTTGTTCGTTTAACCAACTCATCTCATCATACCATATGGTGCCACCTTTTACAGCCATTAACCACAATGACACTTTTTGCTTGAAAATTATTTGCATAAAGAAACTTATACACTTGTATATTGTAGTTTAGGAAAATGTTTAAATCTTATGGAAAATGTCAAACAACTAAAGTACATATATAAAATGAAAGAAATTACATTCAGAAAAATTGAACTAAACATTTAGAGCTGTGTATTTCTTATAAGAATTTCGATATCAATTCAAATGATATCAATTCATTTGAAATCAAGACGTGTTTGTGATGTTTAGAAAAACAAATTTAAAATTGATTCTTGACAAAAAACAGAAGCATTCCTCTTTTTCCGGACATATAAAAGATAGTTTTTTTTTAGAAAATAACATTAATTTAGTTGGTAATATTCTTCAAGTTTAGATATAAAGTAACATTTTGGAAAATACTCTTTAAATATGAACATAATTGGCAGGCTCGACGCTACAGTCGGTCCACATTATTTTAATGTTAAAACTTAAATAGAATATTTTTTTCTTGAAGTGTATATGACACAAGTTCCTTTTGGTTGCAAAAAGGTCGGAAACAGAATAGAAATAAAAAATCTTAAGTTAAATATGGCATAAATTATGCAAATCATATTCGTTCGTTTTGAACACAATTTTGTCAACATAAAGAAATATAATGTTAAATGTAAGTAGCAATATAATTTCTATGTTTTGTAGAAAATCTTAGGAATAATGTTTATAAAAAAATATTGAGAATTTGAATTTTCTAGCTTGTAATTGTAGTTGACATTTAAACGTCAAGGATCATAATAAGTTTTTATATATAATAGTTACTTAAACATTTATATTTAAAGAAATTAAACCCAACAAAATTCTAAAATTACCCAAAACTAATAGACCAATAGTTGAAACAATATGTTACACGTTCGGTTGATATTATATAGCAGCACTTAAATTATTACTGTGAAGGATAGATGTTGGAAAAGAGTGTGCAAAATACATACTCAAATAACTGACCATGACAAATATTATAATATTTTGTAGTTGAGTCAAAATGGTACAGATTTATATGAAATTATTAGAGTTTTTTTTGGATGCAGTCTGCCATAAATTTTCTGTAAAAATTTTTATGTTTAAAAATGTGGGTTTTTACTACCATTACTTTAAATAGAATTGAATCTTTAAAATCTTCATAATGCTGAGTAACTTTTCCCAAATGTATTCCCTTAGGCATTTAAAAGTTTGTAACTATTTATGAAAAATTATTTACATAGTTTTTATATTTTATTGCCTCTCATTAAGGTTAATTTGCATTAACATTAATTGTGATTTAAATTTTGTTGTTACAAATTCTTTAAACTTTATCAAATTGTTAAACAAATGATTGACAAGCCTTTTTTTCATACTAAGTTTCTTTGATAAATTACAAAGGTTTTGTGAACAAAAAAACCGCCATTAGGCAATTTATTTTTATAAAATTATTTTATTTATTAATAGAAATTGTTTAAATACATTTCAGAAAAATGAAAGTTTTTTTTTACTTCATAAACGATTTTCATATAAAAATTTATTTATTTTTTATAAAAAAGAAACATGTCTACTTCAACTTATTTGACTACAAAAGAAGAAAAAAAGTAAAAAAAAGAACTGCTCAGAAACATGGCTTAATTGAGTGCGGTTAAACGCACATTCATTTAGAATAAAAAATAATTTAGTAAATTTTTAACCAAAATTTGTATATAAAAACTTTCATGCCTTATTTTAAGCAAATTCTTTCAAAGGATCACAAATAACAAAACATTGAATGTAATTTGTTGAATGATATGTTTTTTTTTTAGAAATAAAATATTTTATATTTTGTTTTACATATCCTCAGTAAGTATGTATTCGAATTTTTTATTTAACACATTGAGTAATTTGTTACAAAACAATTATCCTTTATTTTAATAAATAAAAATATTTCAAACATTTGTTGCCCTTTTTCAACAGCGAGGGTTTTTATTTAATTGCAACAAGACCAACAGAAATGAAATACTTTTAAGTCTGCTTACATTTATATATATTCGAGGTGTTAATTGGGCCAATTTGTGAGGTATTTAAGGACAATAAAATAAAAATGCTCAACAACGGTTTTGCCTTTTATTTCTTATGTTTTGGGTTTATTAAAAAATTTATGTTTTTTTTTTGTTTTATGTGTTTATATTTATATAAGTAAATTTAAATTATTTTTATAAATATATTTTTATACCCTCCACCACCAAAGGTGGTGATAGAGGGTATATTAAGTTCGTCCGTCATTCCGTTTGTAACACCAAGAAAGACTC